>NW_025567879.1:125000-240168 GCF_020424385.1 Procambarus clarkii
GATATAAGGGCACAGGAGTTGGGATATGATAACACAGGACCTGGGATAGAATGCTGGAAGGAACGGTGCCCATCCAAGGATAATATTTAAATAAAAAAAAACATCACTTCTCCCTTCCCTGTTAAGCCAAAATCCACTTCCTCCTCAGTGGGTTAAATCCTTCTAAACCATTAGCAGTAATTATTTCAGGGGATTAGTGGGATTTATATCCTATTTTTCCCCTCACTTCATCAACTTTTCCTCCTCTCCCGTATTCGTTATTGACTCAAGCGTTACTTCCTCTGCGTTGTTCTCCTCACTTGTTTCATGCGTTAGTTATCCTCTGGCTCGTTGGTGCATGTGAAGCTGTCTGCTATATTGCATTTCAAAAGTTTCAAAATTCATGAAAATTTTTCAGAGTGATATCAACTTGGGAAGTATTTGATATGGTCTCAACTTCGTACTGAACTAAATGAGGGAAAAAGTGTCTAACTATATATGCTACATATGTACATATATGTACATATACTGTCTAATCGATTGAATTGGTTGGTTCCGCGATGGCGTCGATTCTGAATGGGTCGGGGTTCGATTCCCGATGATTCAAGTAGTTAAACAGAGTTCCTTCATTTCGTTGTCATATTCCAAATCCTTGTTCTTATATCCCAGCTCCTTGTTCTTATATCCCAGCTCCTTGTTCTCATATCCCAGCTCCTTGTTCTCATATCCCAGCTCCTTGTTCTTGTATCCCAGCTCCTTGTTCTCATATCCCAGCTCCTTGTTCTCATATCCCAGCTCCTTGTTCTAATACCCCAGCTCCTTGTCCTCATATCCCAGCTCCTTGTCCTCATATCCCAGCTCCTTGTTCTCATATCCCAGCTCCTTGTCCTCATATCCCAGCTCCTTGTTCTCATATCCCAGCTCCTTGTTCTCATATCCCAGCTCCTTGTACTTATACCCCAGCTCCTTGTTCTCATATCCCAGCTCCTTGTTCTCATATCCCAGCTCCTTGTACATATACCCCAGCTCCTTGTTCTTATATCCCAGCTCCTTGTTCTTATATCCCAGCTCCTTGTCCTCATATCCCAGCTCCTTGTCCTCATATCCCAGCTCCTTGTCCTCATATCCCAGCTCCTTGTTTTTATATCCCAGCTCCTTGTTCTCATATCCCAGCTCCATGTTCTTATATCCCAGCTCCTTGTTCTTATATCCCAGCTCCTTGTTCTAATACCCCAGCTCCTTGTCCTCATATCCCAGCTCCTTGCTCTTATATCCCAGCTCCTTGTTCTTATATCCCAGCTCCTTGTCCTCATATCCCAGCTCCTTGTCCTCATATCCCAGCTCCTTGTACTTATACCCCAGCTCCTTGTCCTCATATCCCAGCTCCTTGTCCTCATATCCCAGCTCCTTGTCCTCATATCCCAGCTCCTTGTACTTATACCCCAGCTCCTTGTTCTTATATCCCAGCTCCTTGTCCTCATATCCCAGCTCCTTGTCCTCATATCCCAGCTCCTTGTCCTCATATCCCAGCTCCTTGTACTTATACCCCAGCTTTTTGTCCTCATATCCCAGCTCCTTGTTCTAATACCCCAGCTCCTTGTCCTCATATCCCAGCTCCTTGTTCTTATATCCCAGCTCCTTGTTCTTATATCCCAGCTCCTTGTTCTCATATCCCAGCTCCTTGTACTTATACCCCAGCTCCTTGTCCTCATATCCCAGCTCCTTGTACTTATACCCCAGCTTCTTGTATTCATATCCCAGCTCAGCCAGCCCTCATATCCCAGCTCAGCCAGCCCTCATATCCCAGCTCAGCCAGCCGTCATATCCCAGCTCAGCCAGCCCTCATATCCCAGCTCAGCCAGCCCTCATATCCCAGCTCAGCCAGCCCTCATATCCCAGCTCAGCCAGCCCTCATATCCCAGTTCAGCCAGCCCTCATATCCCAGCTCAGCCAGCCCTCATATCCCAGCTCAGCCAGCCCTCATATCCCAGCTCAGCCAGCCCTCATATCCCAGCTCAGCCAGCCCTCATATCCCAGCTCAGCCAGCCCTCATATCCCAGCTCAGCCAGCCCTCATATCCCAGCTCAGCCAGCCCTCATATCCCAGCTCAGCCAGCCCTCATATCCCAGCTCAGCCAGCCCTCATATCCCAGCTCAGCCAGCCCTCATATCCCAGCTACCAACCTGTCATCTAACCATAGCTACCAGACTACCCCTTCCACACCCCTTCCAAGCACTGTATCACTATAGTCTCTTTCCCTTAATCACTCCCGTACCCCTCCCGCTCTCTGGCACCACTACAGCACCACCCGCCATTATGGAACAGCTGGGGGGGGGGGGATGGTACAGTGACCCCGCATATAAAGATCTGTTTATGTCCTGCCTTTGACGTCATTGATGCTAATCTATCGAAGCAAAGGTGAAAAATATGTCAGAAATGTAAAATAGATTTACATTTTAATAGAAATTCGTCATGCTGGGGGCATATATATATATATATATATATATATATATATATATATATATATATATATATATATATATATATATATATATATATATATATATATATATTATATATATATATATATATATATATATATATATATATATATATATATATATATATATATATATATATATATATATATATATATATATATATATATATATATGCATGGAACCAGACTTCTACAAAGGGCGTATGTTTACTATGAACGAGAGAGAACCTATTTTTCCCACCTATTTTTGGAGAGTAAAATTGGGTTTACAGTTGGGAAGTTCAATAAAAAAATTTTTTTTAAATATTGGCGGGTGAACAGAAGGTAAACTTAGTGGTTTACAGTGATTTATGTGTGGGTATTCCACGCTAAGCCTCACAGACGAGTACACAGTCGCTCAGTATACCCGTCACCTGCTCTCCCACATTGTAAACTCCGGTTTACTAAGAACCACTACTGTCCTACCTTCATTATATATTCACTTGATGATGCTTAATGTAAACTGGTATTTAAATGATGGTGTCTCATTAGTGGGTAATGGAGCCCCTAGTGTGGGCTGGTCCCACCTGCCCTGCCGCCCACCTGCCCTGCCGCCCACCTGCCCTGCCGCCCACCTGCTCTGCCACCCACCTGCCCTGCCGCCCACCTACCCTGCCGCCCACCTGCCCTCCCGCCCACCTGCCCTGCCGCCCACCTGTCCTGCCGCCCACCTGCCCTGCCGCCCACCTGCCCTGCCGCCCTCCTGCCCTGCCGCCCACCTGCCCTGCCGCCCACCGGCCCTCCCGCCCACCTGCCCTGCCGCCCACCTACCCTGCCGCCCACCGGCCCTCCCGCCCACCTACCCTGCCGCCCACCTGCCCTGCCGCCCACCTACCCTGCCGCCCACCTGCCCTCCCGCCCACCTGCCCTGCCGCCCACCTGCCCTGCCGCCCACCTGCCCTCCCGCCCACCTGCCCTGCCGCCCACCTGCCCTGCTGCCCACCTACCCTGCCGCCCACCTGCTCTGCCGCCCACCTGCCCTGCCGCCCACCTGCCCTGCCGCCCACCTACCCTGCCGCCCACCTACCCTGCCGCCCACCTACCCTGCCGCCCACCTACCCTGCCGCCCACCTACCCTGCCGCCCACCTGCCCTGCCGCCCACCTACCCTGCCGCCCACCTACCCTGCCGCCCACCTGGCCTGCCGCCCACCTACCCTGCCACCCACCTGCCCTGCCGCCCACCTGCCCTGCCGCCCACCTGCCCTGCCGCCCACCTGCCCTGCCGCCCACCTACCCTGCCGCCCACCTACCCTGCCGCTCACCTGCCCTGCCGCCCACCTACCCTGCCACCCACCTGCCCTGCCGCCCACCTGCCCTGTCGCTCACCTGCTCTGCCGCCCACCTGCCCTGCCGCCCACCTACCCTGCCGCCCACCTGGCCTGCCGCCCACCTACCCTGCCGCCCACCTGCTCTGCCGCCAACCTGCCCTGCCGCCCACCTACCCTGCCGCCCACCTACCCTGCGGCCCACCTACCCTGCCGCCCACCTGCTCTGCCGCCAACCTGCTCTGCCACCCACCTGCCCTGCCGCCCACCTACCCTGCCGCCCACCTGCCCTCCCGCCCACCTGCCCTGCCGCCCACCTGTCCTGCCGCCCACCTGCCCTGCCGCCCACCTGCCCTGCCGCCCTCCTGCCCTGCCGCCCACCTGCCCTGCCGCCCACCGGCCCTCCCGCCCACCTGCCCTGCCGCCCACCTACCCTGCCGCCCACCGGCCCTCCCGCCCACCTACCCTGCCGCCCACCTGCCCTGCCGCCCACCTACCCTGCCGCCCACCTGCCCTCCCGCCCACCTGCCCTGCCGCCCACCTGCCCTGCCGCCCACCTGCCCTCCCGCCCACCTGCCCTGCCGCCCACCTGCCCTGCTGCCCACCTACCCTGCCGCCCACCTGCTCTGCCGCCCACCTGCCCTGCCGCCCACCTGCCCTGCCGCCCACCTACCCTGCCGCCCACCTACCCTGCCGCCCACCTACCCTGCCGCCCACCTACCCTGCCGCCCACCTACCCTGCCGCCCACCTGCCCTGCCGCCCACCTACCCTGCCGCCCACCTACCCTGCCGCCCACCTGCCTTGCCGCCCACCTGCCCTGTCGCTCACCTGCTCTGCCGCCCACCTGCCCTGCCGCCCACCTACCCTGCCGCCCACCAGCCCTGCCGCCCACCTACCCTGCCGCCCACCTGCGCTGCCGCCAACCTGCCCTGCCGCCCACCTACCCTGCCGCCCACCTACCCTGCGGCCCACCTACCCTGCCGCCCACCTACCCTGCCGCCCACCTGCCCTGCCGCCCACCTACCCTGCCGCCCACCTACCCTGCCCACCTACCCTGCCGCCCACCTACCCTGCCGCCCACCTGCCCTGCCGCCCACATACCCTGCTGCCCACCTGCCCTGCCGTCCACCTACCCTGCCGCCCACCTACCTTGCCGCCCACCTGCCCTGCCGCCCACCTGCCCTGCCACCCACCTGCCCTGCCGCCCACCTGGCCTGCCGCCCACCTACCCTGCCGCCCACCTACCCTGCCGCCCACTTACCCTGCGGCCCACCTACCCTGCCGCCCACCTGGCCTGCCGCCCACCTACCCTGCCGCCCACCGGCCCTCCCGCCCACCTACCCTGCCGCCCACCTGCCCTGCCGCCCACCTACCCTGCCGCCCACCTGCCCTCCCGCCCACCTGCCCTGCCGCCCACCTGCCCTGCCGCCCACCTGCCCTCCCGCCCACCTGCCCTGCCGCCCACCTGCCCTGCTGCCCACCTACCCTGCCGCCCACCTGCTCTGCCGCCCACCTGCCCTGCCGCCCACCTGCCCTGCCGCCCACCTACCCTGCCGCCCACCTACCCTGCCGCCCACCTACCCTGCCGCCCACCTACCCTGCCGCCCACCTACCCTGCCGCCCACCTGCCCTGCCGCCCACCTACCCTGCCGCCCACCTACCCTGCCGCCCACCTGCCTTGCCGCCCACCTGCCCTGTCGCTCACCTGCTCTGCCGCCCACCTGCCCTGCCGCCCACCTACCCTGCCGCCCACCTGGCCTGCCGCCCACCTACCCTGCCGCCCACCTGCTCTGCCGCCAACCTGCCCTGCCGCCCACCTACCCTGCCGCCCACCTACCCTGCGGCCCACCTACCCTGCCGCCCACCTACCCTGCCGCCCACCTGCCCTGCCGCCCACCTACCCTGCCGCCCACCTACCCTGCCGTCAACCTACCCTGCCGCCCACCTACCCTGCCGCCCACCTGCCCTGCCGCCCACATACCCTGCTGCCCACCTGCCCTGCCGTCCACCTACCCTGCCGCCCACCTACCTTGCCGCCCACCTGCCCTGCCGCCCACCTGCCCTGCCACCCACCTGCCCTGCCGCCCACCTGGCCTGCCGCCCACCTACCCTGCCGCCCACCTACCCTGCCGCCCACCTACCCTGCGGCCCACCTACCCTGCCGCCCACCTGGCCTGCCGCCCACCTACCCTGCCACCCACCTGCCCTGCCGCCCACCTGCCCTGCCGCCCACCTGGCCTGCCGCCCACCTGCCCTGCCGCCCACCTGCCCTGCCGCCCACCTGCCCTGCCGCCCACATACCCTGCCGCCCACCTACCCTGCCGCCCACCTGGCCTGCCGCCCACCTCCCCTGCCTCCCACCTGCCCTGCCGCCCACCTGCCCTGCCGCCCACCTGCCCTGCCGCCCACCTGCCCTGCCGCCCACCTACCCTGCCGCCCACCTACCCTGCCGCTCACCTGCCCTGCCGCCCACCTACCCTGCCACCCACCTGCCCTGCCGCCCACCTGCCCTGCCGCCCACCTGCCCTGCCGCCCACCTGCCCTGCCGCCCACCTACCCTGCCGCCCACCTGGCCTGCCGCCCACCTACCCTGCCGCCCACCTGCCCTGCCGCCCACCCGCCCTGCCGCCCACCTACCCTGCCGCCCACCTGGCCTGCCGCCCACCTACCCTGCCGCCCACCTGCCCTGCCGCCCACCCGCCCTGCCGCCCACCTGCCCTGCCGCCCACCTACCCTGCCGCCCACCTGCCCTGCCGCCCACCTACCCTGCCGCCCACCTACCCTGCCGCCCACCTGCCCTGCCGCCCACCTACCCTGCCGCCCACCTGCCCTCCCGCCCACCTGCCCTGCCGCCCACCTGCCCTGCCGCCCACCTGCCCTCCCGCCCACCTGCCCTGCCGCCCACCTGCCCTGCTGCCCACCTACCCTGCCGCCCACCTGCTCTGCCGCCCACCTGCCCTGCCGCCCACCTGCCCTGCCGCCCACCTACCCTGCCGCCCACCTACCCTGCCGCCCACCTACCCTGCCGCCCACCTACCCTGCCGCCCACCTACCCTGCCGCCCACCTGCCCTGCCGCCCACCTACCCTGCCGCCCACCTACCCTGCCGCCCACCTGCCCTGTCGCTCACCTGCTCTGCCGCCCACCTGCCCTGCCGCCCACCTACCCTGCCGCCCACCTGGCCTGCCGCCCACCTACCCTGCCGCCCACCTGCTCTGCCGCCAACCTGCCCTGCCGCCCACCTACCCTGCCGCCCACCTACCCTGCGGCCCATCTACCCTGCCGCCCACCTACCCTGCCGCCCACCTGCCCTGCCGCCCACCTACCCTGCCGCCCACCTACCCTGCCGTCAACCTACCCTGCCGCCCACCTACCCTGCCGCCCACCTGCCCTGCCGCCCACATACCCTGCTGCCCACCTGCCCTGCCGTCCACCTACCCTGCCGCCCACCTACCTTGCCGCCCACCTGCCCTGCCGCCCACCTGGCCTGCCGCCCACCTACCCTGCCGCCCACCTACCCTGCCGCCCACTTACCCTGCGGCCCACCTACCCTGCCGCCCACCTGGCCTGCCGCCCACCTACCCTGCCTCCCACCTGCCCTGCCGCCCACCTGCCCTGCCGCCCACCTGGCCTGCCGCCCACCTACCCTGCCACCCACCTGCCCTGCCGCCCACCTGCCCTGCCGCCCACCTGCCCTGCCGCCCACCTGCCCTGCCGCCCACATACCCTGCCGCCCACCTACCCTGCCGCCCACCTGGCCTGCCGCCCACCTACCCTGCCACCCACCTGCCCTGCCGCCCACCTGCCCTGCCGCCCACCTGCCCTGCCGCCCACCTGCCCTGCCTCCCACCTACCCTGCCGCCCACCTACCCTGCCGCTCACCTGCCCTGCCGCCCACCTACCCTGCCACCCACCTGCCCTGCCGCCCACCTGCCCTGCCGCCCACCTTCCCTGCCGCCCACCTTCCCTGCCGCCCACCTACCCTGCCGCCCACCTGGCCTGCCGCCCACCTACCCTGCCGCCCACCGGCCCTGCCGCCCACCCGCCCTGCCGCCCACCTGCCCTGCCGCCCACCTGCCCTGCCGCCCACCTGCCCTGCCGCCCACCTGCCCTGCCGCCCACCTACCCTGCCGCCCACCTACCCTGCCGCCCACCTACCCTGCCGCCCACCTGCCCTGCCGCCCACCTGCCCTGCCGCCCACGTACCCTGCCGCCCACCTACCCTGCCGCCCACCTGGCCTGCCGCCCACCTACCCTGCCTCCCACCTGCCCTGCCGCCCACCTGCCCTGCCGCCCACCTGCCCTGCCGCCCACCTGCCCTGCCGCCCACCTGCCTTGCCGCCCACCTGCCCTGCCGCCCACCTGCCCTGCCGCCCACCTGCCCTGCCGCCCACCTGCCCTGCCGCCCACCTACCCTGCCGCCCACCTACCCTGCCGCCCACCTGCCCTGCCGCCCACCTGCCCTGCCGCCCACCTACCCTGCCGCCCACCTGCCCTGCCGCCCACCTGCCCTGCCACCCACCTGCCCTGCCGCCCACCTACCCTGCCGCCCACCTACCCTGCCGCCCACCTGCCCTGCCGCCCACCTGCCCTGCCGCCCACCTACCCTGCCGCCCACCTGCCCTGCCGCCCACCTGTTCTGCCACCCACCTGCCCTGCCGCCCACCTACCCTGCCGCCCACCTGCCCTGCCGCCCACCTGCCCTGCCGCCCACCTACCCTTCCGCCCACCTGCCCTGCCGCCCACCTGCCCTGCCACCCACCTGCCCTGCCGCCCACCTACCCTGCCGCCCACCTGCCCTGCCGCCCACCTGCCCTGCCGCCCACCTACCCTGCCGCCCACCTACCCTGCCGCCCACCTACCCTGCCGCCCACCTACCCTGCCGCCCACCTGGCCTGCCGCCCACCTACCCTGCCACCCACCTGCCCTGCCGCCCACCTGCCCTGCCGCCCACCTGCCCTGCCGCCCACCTGCCCTGCCGCCCACCTGCCTTGCCGCCCACCTGCCCTGCCGCCCACCTGCCCTGCCGCCCACCTGCCCTGCCGCCCACCTGCCCTGCCGCCCACCTGCCTTGCCGCCCACCTGCCCTGCCGCCCACCTGCCCTGCCGCCCACCTGCCCTGCCGCCCACCTGCCCTGCCGCCCACCTACCCTGCCGCCCACCTGCCCTGCCGCCCACCTGCCCTGCCACCCACCTGCCCTGCCGCCCACCTACCCTGCCGCCCACCTACCCTGCCGCCCACCTGCCCTGCCGCCCACCTGCCCTGCCGCCCACCTACCCTGCCGCCCACCTGCCCTGCCGCCCACCTGCCCTGCCACCCACCTGCCCTGCCGCCCACCTACCCTGCCGCCCACCTGCCCTGCCGCCCACCTGCCCTGCCGCCCACCTACCCTGCCGCCCACCTGCCCTGCCGCCCACCTGCCCTGCCACCCACCTGCCCTGCCGCCCACCTGCCCTGCCGCCCACCTGCCCTGCCGCCCACCTGCCCTGCCGCCCACCTGCCCTGCCACCCACCTGCCCTGCCGCCCACCTGCCCTGCCACCCACCTGCCCTGCCGCCCACCTACCCTGCCGCCCACCTACCCTGCCGCCCACCTGCCCTGCCGCCCACCTACCGTGCCGCCCACCTACCCTGCCGCCCACCTACCCTGCCGCCCACCTACCGTGCCGCCCACCTACCCTGCCGCCCACCTACCCTGCCGCCCACCTACCCTGCCGCCCACCTACCCACCCTCCACCGCTCCCTATATATATATATAAATATATAAATCCATGTATTAATGTTGAGCATGTTGGTGAGTGATGGTGAGTGATGGTGTTGAGTGATGGTGTTGATGGTGTTGATGGTGTTGCAGGACGGGAAGGAGCACGGGGCGACGCCGGCCTCCGGGGAGCGGCGCACCTGGATGTTGGACCCCGATAGTGAGTACCCTCCATCTTCACATTACCTCACCCCCCGCTACACCTCTTCTCACAACACCTTATATAACACCTTGTTGCACAAGGCTAGTGCAACACACCAAACTCTCCTCCTCGTGCAGGAAACTCTGCTCCAAGTTGACCTGCCAGTTGCAGCTCCCTGGCTCACCCTTAAGAAATGACCAAAACGCCTTGCGACTAGTTGAAGGGATAGCTGGGATAGATGCTAGTTTGATCAGGGATAAGACTAGTGATATATGGCAGGACGTCTCAGCCCGTCCTGGACTTGACACGATTCCGGAAAGGATAGAAACATCCTAGTTTGATACGGGGATGATTGTTAGTGTTCCTGCAGGCTGTTGTGGTGGAGTGTATGTATGGTGGCTGCCTTAGGGCGTTGTGGTGGAGTGTATGGTGGCTGCCTTAGGGCGTTGTGGTGGAGTGTATGTATGGTGGCTGCCTTAGGGCGTTGTGGTGGAGTGTATGGTGGCTGCCTTAGGGCGTTGTGGTGGTGTGTATGTATGGTGGCTGCCTTAGGGCGTTGTGGTGGTGTGTATGTATGGTGGCTGCCTTAGGGCGTTGTGGTGGAGTGTATGTATGGTGGCTGCCTTAGGGTGTTGTGGTGGAGTGTATGTATGGTGGCTGCCTTAGGGCGTTGTGGTGGAGTGTATGGTGGCTGCCTTAGGGCGTTGTGGTGGAGTGTATGGTGGCTGCCTTAGGGCGTTGTGGTGGTGTGTATGGTGGCTGCCTTAGGGCGTAGTGGTGGAGTGTATGGTGGCTGCCTTAGGGCGTTGTGGTGGAGTGTATGGTGGCTGCCTTAGGGCGTTGTGGTGGAGTGTATGGTGGCTGCCTTAGGGTGTTGTGGTGGAGTGTATGTATGGTGGCTGCCTTAGGGCGTTGTGGTGGAGTGTATGTATGGTGGCTGCCTTAGGGTGTTGTGGTGGAGTGTATGGTGGCTGCCTTAGGGCGTTGTGGTGGAGTGTATGGTGGCTGCCTTAGGGTGTTGTGGTGGTGTGTATGTATGGTGGCTGCCTTAGGGCGTTGTGGTGGAGTGTATGTATGGTGGCTGCCTTAGGGCGTTGTGGTGGAGTGTATGGTGGCTGCCTTAGGGTGTTGCGGTGGAGTGTATGGTGGCTGCCTTAGGGTGTTGTGGTGGTGTGTATGTATGGTGGCTGCCTTAGGGTGTTGTGGTGGAGTGTATGGTGGCTGCCTTAGGGCGTTGTGGTGGAGTGTATGTATGGTGGCTGCCTTAGGGCGTTGTGGTGGAGTGTATGGTGGCTGCCTTAGGGTGTTGTGGTGGTGTGTATGTATGGTGGCTGCCTTAGGGCGTTGTGGTGGAGTGTATGGTGGCTGCCTTAGGGTGTTGTGGTGGAGTGTATGGTGGCTGCCTTAGGGCGTTGTGGTGGAGTGTATGGTGGCTGCCTTAGGGTGTTGTGGTGGTGTGTATGTATGGTGGCTGCCTTAGGGCGTAGTGGTGGTGTGTATGGTGGCTGCCTTAGGGTGTTGTGGTGGAGTGTATGTATGGTGGCTGCCTTAGGGTGTTGTGGTGGAGTGTATGTATGGTGGCTGCCTTAGGGCGTTGTGGTGGAGTGTATGGTGGCTGCCTTAGAGCGTTGTGGTGGAGTGTATGGTGGCTGCCTTAGGGCGTTGTGGTGGAGTGTATGGTGGCTGCCTTAGGGCGTTGTGGTGGAGTGTATGTATGGTGGCTGCCTTAGGGCGTAGTGGTGGAGTGTATGGTGGCTGCCTTAGGGCGTTGTGGTGGAGTGTATGTATGGTGGCTGCCTTAGGGCGTAGTGGTGGAGTGTATGGTGGCTGCCTTAGGGCGTAGTGGTGGAGTGTATGGTGGCTGCCTTAGGGCGTAGTGGTGGAGTGTATGGTGGCTGCCTTAGGGCGTAGTGGTGGAGTGTATGGTGGCTGCCTTAGGGCGTAGTGGTGGAGTGTATGGTGGCTGCCTTAGGGCGTAGTGGTGGAGTGTATGGTGGCTGCCTTTAGTGGTGGAGTGTATGGTGGCTGCCTTAGGGTGTTGTGGTGGAGTGTATGTATGGTGGCTGCCTTAGGGTGTTGTGGTGGTGTGTATGTATGGTGGCTGCCTTAGGGTGTTGTGGTGGAGTGTATGTATGGTGGCTGCCTTAGGGTGTTGTGGTGGAGTGTATGTATGGTGGCTGCCTTAGGGTGTTGTGGTGGAGTGTATGTATGGTGGCTGCCTTAGGGCGTTGTGGTGGAGTGTATGGTGGCTGCCTTAGGGCGTTGTGGTGGAGTGTATGGTGGCTGCCTTAGGGCGTTGTGGTGGAGTGTATGGTGGCTGCCTTAGGGTGTTGTGGTGGAGTGTATGTATGGTGGCTGCCTTAGGGCGTTGTGGTGGAGTGTATGGTGGCTGCCTTAGGGCGTTGTGGTGGAGTGTATGGTGGCTGCCTTAGGGCGTTGTGGTGGAGTGTATGGTGGCTGCCTTAGGGCGTTGTGGTGGAGTGTATGTATGGTGGCTGCCTTAGGGTGTTGTGGTGGAGTGTATGGTGGCTGCCTTAGGGTGTTGTGGTGGAGTGTATGTATGGTGGCTGCCTTAGGGCGTTGTGGTGGAGTGTATGGTGGCTGCCTTAGGGCGTTGTGGTGGAGTGTATGGTGGCTGCCTTAGGGCGTTGTGGTGGAGTGTATGGTGGCTGCCTTAGGGCGTTGTGGTGGAGTGTATGTATGGTGGCTGCCTTAGGGTGTTGTGGTGGAGTGTATGGTGGCTGCCTTAGGGTGTTGTGGTGGAGTGTATGTATGGTGGCTGCCTTAGGGCGTTGTGGTGGAGTGTATGTATGGTGGCTGCCTTAGGGTGTTGTGGTGGAGTGTATGGTGGCTGCCTTAGGGTGTTGTGGTGGAGTGTATGTATGGTGGCTGCCTTAGGGTGTTGTGGTGGAGTGTATGTATGGTGGCTGCCTTAGGGTGTTGTGGTGGAGTGTATGGTGGCTGCCTTAGGGTGTTGTGGTGGAGTGTATGGTGGCTGCCTTAGGGCGTTGTGGTGGTGTGTATGGTGGCTGCCTTAGGGTGTTGTGGTGGTGTGTATGGTGGCTGCCTTAGGGCGTTGTGGTGGAGTGTATGGTGGCTGCCTTAGGGCGTTGTGGTGGTGTGTATGGTGGCTGCCTTAGGGCGTTGTGGTGGAGTGTATGGTGGCTGCCTTAGGGTGTTGTGGTGGAGTGTATGGTGGCTGCCTTAGGGCGTTGTGGTGGAGTGTATGGTGGCTGCCTTAGGGCGTTGTGGTGGAGTGTATGGTGGCTGCCTTAGGGTGTTGTGGTGGAGTGTATGTATGGTGGCTGCCTTAGGGTGTTGTGGTGGAGTGTATGTATGGTGGCTGCCTTAGGGCGTTGTGGTGGAGTGTATGGTGGCTGCCTTAGGGTGTTGTGGTGGAGTGTATGGTGGCTGCCTTAGGGCGTTGTGGTGGAGTGTATGGTGGCTGCCTTAGGGCGTTGTGGTGGTGTGTATGGTGGCTGCCTTAGGGCGTAGTGGTGGAGTGTATGGTGGCTGCCTTAGGGTGTTGTGGTGGAGTGTATGTATGGTGGCTGCCTTAGGGTGTTGTGGTGGAGTGTATGTATGGTGGCTGCCTTAGGGCGTTGTGGTGGAGTGTATGTATGGTGGCTGCCTTAGGGTGTTGTGGTGGAGTGTATGTATGGTGGCTGCCTTAGGGTGTTGTGGTGGAGTGTATGTATGGTGGCTGCCTTAGGGCGTTGTGGTGGAGTGTATGGTGGCTGCCTTAGGGTGTTGTGGTGGTGTGTATGGTGGCTGCCTTAGGGCGTTGTGGTGGAGTGTATGTATGGTGGCTGCCTTAGGGCGTTGTGGTGGAGTGTATGGTGGCTGCCTTAGGGTGTTGTGGTGGTGTGTATGGTGGCTGCCTTAGGGCGTTGTGGTGGTGTGTATGGTGGCTGCCTTAGGGCGTTGTGGTGGAGTGTATGGTGGCTGCCTTAGGGTGTTGTGGTGGAGTGTATGTATGGTGGCTGCCTTAGGGTGTTGTGGTGGAGTGTATGTATGGTGGCTGCCTTAGGGTGTTGTGGTGGAGTGTATGTATGGTGGCTGCCTTAGGGCGTTGTGGTGGTGTGTATGGTGGCTGCCTTAGGGCGTTGTGGTGGAGTGTATGGTGGCTGCCTTAGGGTGTTGTGGTGGTGTGTATGGTGGCTGCCTTAGGGCGTTGTGGTGGAGTGTATGTATGGTGGCTGCCTTAGGGTGTTGTGGTGGAGTGTATGTATGGTGGCTGCCTTAGGGCGTTGCCCTGTAAACACAAACCGAAACTGTCTCCATTTTCCGCTTGTTACAACTTGTAATAAAGTTGTTACATCTTGGCTTAACGTGTTTATGACGTATTAGAACGTTGTTACAACTTGCTATATTGGTTGTTATAACTGGTTAGGAGGTGTTAAAACTTGTTCGAACGTTGTACCAACGTCGTAGTTTCGGTGTGTGTTTGGCGGGTGTGGTGGAGTGTATGTATGGTGGCTGCCTTAGGGTGTTGTGGTGGAGTGTATGTATGGTGGCTGCCTTAGGGCGTTGTGGTGGTGTGTATGGTGGCTGCCTTAGGGCGTTGTGGTGGAGTGTATGGTGGCTGCCTTAGGGTGTTGTGGTGGAGTGTATGTATGGTGGCTGCCTTAGGGTGTTGTGGTGGAGTGTATGTATGGTGGCTGCCTTAGGGTGTTGTGGTGGAGTGTATGTATGGTGGCTGCCTTAGGGCGTTGTGGTGGAGTGTATGTATGGTGGCTGCCTTAGGGTGTTGTGGTGGAGTGTATGGTGGCTGCCTTAGGGCGTAGTGGTGGAGTGTATGGTGGCTGCCTTAGGGTGTTGTGGTGGTGTGTATGGTGGCTGCCTTAGGGTGTTGTGGTGGAGTGTATGTATGGTGGCTGCCTTAGGGCGTTGTGGTGGAGTGTATGGTGGCTGCCTTAGGGCGTTGTGGTGGAGTGTATGTATGGTGGCTGCCTTAGGGCGTTGTGGTGGAGTGTATGTATGGTGGCTGCCTTAGGGTGTTGTGGTGGAGTGTATGGTGGCTGCCTTAGGTTGTTGTGGTGGAGTGTATGTATGGTGGCTGCCTTAGGGCGTTGTGGTGGAGTGTATGTATGGTGGCTGCCTTAGGGCGTTGTGGTGGAGTGTATGTATGGTGGCTGCCTTAGGGTGTTGTGGTGGAGTGTATGTATGGTGGCTGCCTTAGGGTGTTGTGGTGGAGTGTATGTATGGTGGCTGCCTTAGGGCGTTGTGGTGGCCACGCAGGATCAGTAAGGTAGTAGTGTCCGCTGGCCACGGCCGCCATCTTGGCCATAACTTGTCATGAGGAAGGTATTGTTTGTCCGGTCCATAACCCTGGCCCAAGCTGAGGGTGTGAGGACCAGGTGGACCATAATGAGTGAGTGTGAGGACCAGGTGGACCATAATGAGTGTGTGTGAGGACCAGGTGGACCATAATGAGTGTGTGTGAGGACCAGGTGGACCATAATGAGTGAGTGTGAGGACCAGGTGGACCATAATGAGTGTGTGTGAGGACCAGGTGGACCATAATGAGTGTGTGTGAGGACCAGGTGGACCATAATGAGTGTGTGTGAGGACCAGGTGGACCATAATGAGTGACTGTGATGACCAGGTGGACCATAATGAGTGAGTGTGAGGACCAGGTGGACCATAATGAGTGTGTGTGAGGACCAGGTGGACCATAATGAGTGTGTGTGAGGACCAGGTGGACCATAATGAGTGTGTGTGAGGACCAGGTGGACCATAATGAGTGACTGTGATGACCAGGTGGACCATAATGAGTGTGAGTGAGGACCAGGTGGACCATAATGAGTGTGAGGACCAGGTGAACCATAATGAGTGTGTGTGAGGACCAGGTGGACCATAATGAGTGTGTGTGAGGACCAGGTGGACCATAATGAGTGAGTGTGAGGACCAGGTGGACCATAATGAGTGTGAGTGAGGACCAGGTGGACCATAATGAGTGTGTGTGAGGACCAGGTGGACCATAATGAGTGAGTGTGAGGACCAGGTGGACCATAATGAGTGTGAGGACCAGGTGGACCATAATGAGTGTGTGTGAGGACCAGGTGGACCATAATGAGTGAGTGTGAGGACCAGGTGGACCATAATGAGTGAGTGTGAGGACCAGGTGGACCATAATGAGTGTGTGTGAGGACCAGGTGGACCATAATGAGTGTGTGTGAGGACCAGGTGGACCATAATGAGTGTGTGTGAGGACCAGGTGGACCATAATGAGTGACTGTGATGACCAGGTGGACCATAATGAGTGTGAGTGAGGACCAGGTGGACCATAATGAGTGTGAGGACCAGGTGAACCATAATGAGTGTGTGTGAGGACCAGGTGGACCATAATGAGTGTGTGTGAGGACCAGGTGGACCATAATGAGTGAGTGTGAGGACCAGGTGGACCATAATGAGCGTGAGTGAGGACCAGGTGGACCATAATGAGTGTGTGTGAGGACCAGGTGGACCATAATGAGTGAGTGTGAGGACCAGGTGGACCATAATGAGTGTGAGGACCAGGTGGACCATAATGAGTGTGTGTGAGGACCAGGTGGACCATAATGAGTGAGTGTGAGGACCAGGTGGACCATAATGAGTGAGTGTGAGGACCAGGTGGACCATAATGAGTGAGTGTGAAGACCAGGTGGACGTAATGAGTGTGAGGACCAGGTGGACCATAATGAGTGTGTGTGAGGACCAGGTGGACCATAATGAGTGAGTGTGAGGACCAGGTGGACCATAATGAGTGTGAGGACCAGGTGGACCATAATGAGTGTGTGTGAGGACAAGGTGCACCATAATGAGTGAGTGTGAGGACCAGGTGGACCATAATGAGTGTGTGTGAGGACCAGGTGGACCATAATGAGTGTGAGGACCAGGTGGACCATAATGAGTGTGTGTGAGGACCAGGTGCACCATAATGAGTGAGTGTGAGGACCAGGTGGACCATAATGAGTGAGTGTGAAGACCAGGTGGACGTAATGAGTGTGAGGACCAGGTGGACCATAATGAGTGTGAGGACCAGGTGGACCATAATGAGTGAGTGTGAGGGCCAGGTGGACCATAATGTGTGAGTGTGAGGACCAGGTGGACCATAATGAGTGAGTGTGAGGACCAGGTGGACCATAATGAGTGTGTGTGAGGACCAGATGGACCATAATGAGTGTGTGTTAGGACCAGGTGGACCATAATGAGTGAGTGTTAGGACCAGGTGGACCATAATGAGTGTGTGTTAGGACCAGGTGGACCATAATGAGTGTGTGTTAGGACCAGGTGGACTATAATGAGTGTTTGTGAAGACCAGGTGGACCATAATGAGTGTGAGGACCAGGTGGACCATAATGAGTGTGAGTGAGGACCAGGTGGACCGTAATGAGTGTGTGTTAGGACCAGGTGGACCATAATGAGTGAGTGTTAGGACCAGGTGGACCATAATGAGTGTGTGTTAGGACCAGGTGGACCATAATGAGTGTTTGTGAGGACCAGGTGGACCATAATGAGTGTGTGTGAGGACCAGGTGGACCATAATGAGTGAGTGTGAGGACCAGGTGGACCATAATGAGTGTGAGTGAGGACCAGGTGGACCGTAATGAGTGTGTGTTAGGACCAGGTGGACCATAATGAGTGTGTGTTAGGACCAGGTGGACCATAATGAGTGTGTGTTAGGACCAGGTGGACCATAATGAGTGTTTGTGAGGACCAGGTGGACCATAATGAGTGTGTGTGAGGACCAGGTGGACCATAATGAGTGAGTGTGAGGACCAGGTGGACCATAATGTGTGTGTGTGAGGACCAGATGGACCATAATGAGTGTGTGTTAGGACCAGGTGGACCATAATGAGTGTGTGTTAGGACCAGGTGGATCATAATGAGTGTGTGTGAGGACCAGGTGGACCATAATGAGTGTGAGTGAGGACCAGGTGGACCGTAATGAGTGTGTGTGAGGACCAGGTGGACCATAATGAGTGAGTGTGAGGACCAGGTGGACCATAATGAGTGTGAGGACCAGGTGGACCATAATGAGTGATTGTGAGGACCAGGTGGACCATAATGAGTGTGAGGACCAGGTGGACCATAATGAGTGAGTGTGAGGACCAGGTTGACCATAATGAGTGTGAGGACCAGGTGGACCATAATGAGTGTGAGGACCAGGTGGACCATAATGAGTGAGGGTGAGGACCAGGTGGACCATAATGAGTGTGAGGACCAGGTGGACCATAATGAGTGTGAGGACCAGGTGGACCATAATGAGTGTGTGTGAGGACCAGGTTGACCATAATGAGTGTGAAGACCAGGTGGACCATAATGAGTGTGAAGACCAGGTGGACCATAATGAGTGTGTGTGAGGACCAGGTTGACCATAATGAGTGTGAGGACCAGGTGGACCATAATGAGTGTGTGTGAGGACCAGGTGGACCATAATAAGTTTGAGGACCAGGTGGACCATAATGAGTGTGAGGACCAGGTGGACCATAATGAGTGTGAGGACCAGGTGGACCATAATGAGTGTGAGGACCAGGTGGACCATAATGAGTGTGAGGACCAGGTGGACCATAATGAGTGTGAGGACCAGGTGGACCATAATGAGTGTGAGGACCAGGTGGACCATAATGAGTGTGTGTGAGGACCAGGTTGACCATAATGAGTGTGAGGACTAGGTGGACCATAATGAGTGTGTGTGAGGACCAGGTGGACCATAATGAGTGAGTGTGAGGACCAGGTGGACCATAATGAGTGAGTGTTAGGACCAGGTGGACCATAATGAGTGTGAGGACCAGGTTGACCATAATGATTGTGTGTGAGGACCAGGTGGACCATAATGAGTGTGAGGACCAGGTGGACCATAATGATTGAGTGTGAGGACCAGGTGGACCATAATGAGTGTGTGTGAGGACCAGGTGGACCATAATGAGTGAGTGTGAGGACCAGGTGGACCATAATGAGTGAGTGTGAGGACCAGGTGGACCATAATGAGTGAGTGTGAGGACCAGGTTGACCATAATGAGTGTGAGGACTAGGTGGACCATAATGAGTGTGTGTGAGGACCAGGTGGACCATAATGAGTGAGTGTGAGGACCAGGTGGACCATAATGAGTGAGTGTTAGGACCAGGTGGACCATAATGAGTGTGAGGACCAGGTGGACCATAATGAGTGTGTGTGAGGACCAGGTGGACCATAATGAGTGAGTGTGAGGACCAGGTGGACCATAATGAGTGAGTGTGAGGACCAGGTGGACCATAATGAGTGAGTGTGAGGACCAGGTGGACCATAATGAGTGTGTGTGAGGACCAGGTGGACCATAATGAGTGAGTGTGAAGACCAGGTAGACCATAATGAATGTTAGGACCAGGTGGACCATAATGAGTGAGTGTGAGGACCAGGTGGACCATAATGAGTGTGAGGACCAGGTGGACCATAATGAGTGTGAGGACCAGGTGGACCATAATGAGTGAGGACCAGGTGGACCAAAATGAGTGTGAGGACCAGGTGGACCATTATGAGTGTGTGTGAGGACCAGGTGGACCATAATGTGTGTGAGGACCAGGTGGACCATAATGAGTGTGAGGACCAGGAGGACCATAATGAGTGAGTGTGAGGACCAGGTGGACCATAATGAGTGTGAGGACCAGGTGGACCATAATGAGTGTGAGGACCAGGTGGACCATAATGAGTGAGTGTGAGGACCAGGTGGACCATAATGAGTGTGTGTGAGGACCAGGTGGACAATAATGAGTGAGTGTGAGGACCAGGTGGACCATAATGAGTGAGTGTGAGGACCAGGTGGACCATAATGAGTGAGTGTGAGGACCAGGTGGACCATAATGAGTGTGTGTGAGGACCAGGTGGACCATAATGAGTGAGTGTGAGGACCAGGTAGACCATAATGAATGTTAGGACCAGGTGGACCATAATGAGTGAGTGTGAGGACCAGGTGGACCATAATGAGTGTGAGGACCAGGTGGACCATAATGAGTGTGAGGACCAGGTGGACCATAATGAGGGAGTGTGAGGACCAGGTGGACCATAATGAGTGTGAGGACCAGGTGGGCCATAATGAGTGAGTGTGAGGACCAGGTGGACCATAATGAGTGTGTGTCGGAAAATCCGACACCATATAATATCATACAGACAGATAAGAGCTGTGTTGTATAAACAAGTTACCCATAGAAAACGTAACTTGTAGTGGAATTACCGTTTAAAGAAAACGGGATATCATCACCACATACTATTATAATTCACCAGCTATTCTGCTGGGAATTATTCTTAATACATTAGTCTTTGGACTTTACCATCATAAAAACATCTTATATAAATTAACTTAATTATCAATATTAAAGTAGAGTAAATGTGACCCTTCTATCACTTTCTGAAATCTGGACAAAGTAGGCCAGGCGTCAGTGGGGAAGGAGGGCAGCCATTGTTTATTGAGACCAGAGGCTCACACGGGAGCAAATTCGGCTCCTGTTAAATTTACTTGGACGTAGTGTTATGGAACCCAAAGGTGTACCATTGTCAACACGCTGTCTACAAATACAAGTTAAGTGTCTATCCGAAACCCGTTTATCATTCATTTATGGCCATTAATGTCAGGATATAGGTTAGCCGGTTAGAACGCGAAATCGCCTCAAACTAAAGGTAATTAAGCCAGGTCTTCATGTTCCATGTACTGTTTTCTCTGATATACTTGTCATATATAGGTATCTGGCTTCACAGCTAGCGCACTTTTGACAGGTCAAGACGAGGATGCAAGATTGTGCACCAGTTACTGGGTGATATGGAAGCTACCTCAAAGAGGATAATTTGGTGTCTACACCCTAGTTATACCTGGTGGACTAACCTGCTGTACTATAAGATAAGGAACCTTTTCAATGTATGTAGTTAATACAGTAGTTTGATTGGCTGCATATATATAAATATAAACCCCCCCTAATGTGTAGAGGATCGATTTGTGAGATTAAGAGATTATTGCAGAAATACAGTCCACTTATCATTATACAAATTGCTATCGAAGTATATAAATTAACGTAAATATAAATTCATATAAATTAAATAAATATAAATCTCACAAGTCGGTTCCCACAGTGTGTGAGGACCAGGTGGACCATAATGAGTGTGTGTGAGGACCAGGTGGACCATAATGAGTGAGTGTGAGGACCAGGTGGACCATAATGAGTGTATGGACCAGGTGGACTATAATGAGTGTGAGGACCAGGTGGACCATAATGAGTGAGTGTGAGGACCAGGTGGACCATAATGAGTGTGAGGACGAGGTGGACCATAATGAGTGTGTGTGAGGACCAGGTGGACCATAATGAGGGAGTGTGAGGACCAGGTGGACCATAATGAGTGAGTGTGAGGACCAGGTGGACCATAATGAGTGAGTGTGAGGACCAGGTGGACCATAATGAGTGTGTGTGAGGACCAGGTGGACCATAATGAGTGTGTGTGAGGACCAGGTGGACCGTAATGAGTGTGTGTGAGGACCAGGTGGACCATAATGAGTGTGTGTAAGGACCAGGTGGACCATAATGAGTGAGTGTGATGACCAGGTGGACCATAATGAGTGTGTGTGAGGACCAGGTGGACCATAATGAGTGAGTGTGAGGACCAGGTGGACCATAATGAGTGTGAGGACCAGGTGGACCATAATGACTGTGAGGACCAGGTGGACCATAATGAGTGTGTGAGGACCAGGTGGACCATAATGAGTGAGTGTGAGGACCAGGTGGACCATAATGAGTGTGAGGACCAGGTGGACCATAATGAGTGTGTGTGAGGACCAGGTGGACCATAATGAGTGTGAGGACCAGGTGGACCATAATGAGTGTGTTTGAGGACCAGGTGGACCATAATGAGTGTGAGGACCAGGTGGACCATAATGAGTGTGAGGACCAGGTGGACCATAATGAGTGTGAGGACCAGGTGGACCATAATGAGTGTGAGGACCAGGTGGACCATAATGAGTGTGTGTGAGGACCAGGTGGACCATAATGAGTGTGAGGACCAGGTGGACCATAATGAGTGTGTTTGAGGACCAGGTGGACCATAATGAGTGTGAGGACCAGGTGGACCATAATGAGTGTGAGGACCAGGTGGACCATAATGAGTGTGAGGACCAGGTGGACCATAATGAGTGTGAGGACCAGGTGGACCATAATGAGTGTGTGTGAGGACCAGGTGGACCATAATGAGTGTGTGTGAGGACCAGGTGGACCATAATGAGTGTGAGGACCAGTTGGACCATAATGAGTGTGAGGACCAAGTGGACCATAATGAGTGTGTGTGAGGACCAGGTGGACCATAATGAGTGTGTGTGAGGACCAGGTGGACCATAATGAGTGAGTGTGAGGACCAGGTGGACCATAATGAGTGTGAGGACCAGGTGTACCATAATGCGTCAGTGTGAGGACCAGGTGGACCATAATGAGTGTGTGTGAGGACCAGGTGGACCATAATGAGTGTGTGTGAGGACCAGGTGGACCATAATGAGTGTGAGGACCAGGTGGACCATAATGAGTGTGTGTGAGGACCAGGTGGACCATACTGAGTGTGATTACCAGGTGGACCATAATGAGTGTGAGGACCAGGTGGACCATAATGAGTGTGAGGACCAGGTGGACCATACTGAGTGTGATTACCAGGTGGACCATAATGAGTGTGATGACCAGGTGGACCATAATGAGTGTGAGGACCAGATGGACCATAATGAGTGTGTGTGAGGACCAGGTGGACCATAATGAGTGAGTGTGAGGACCAGGTGGACCATAATGAGTGTGTGTGAGGACCAGGTGGACCATAATGAGTGAGTGTCAGGACCAGGTGGACCATAATGAGTGTGTGTGTGGACCAGGTGGACCATAATGAGTGTGAGGACCAGGTGGACCATAATGAGTGTGTGAGGACCAGGTGGACCATAATGAGTGAGTGTGAGGACCAGGTGGACCATAAGTGTGAGGACCAGGTGAGTGTGAGGACCAGGTGGACCATAATGAGTGTGTGAGGACCAGGTGGACCATAATGAGTGTGAGGACCAGGTGGACCATAATGAGTGTGTGAGGACCAGGTGGACCATAATGAGTGTGTGAGGACCAGGTGGACCATAATGAGTGTGAGGACCAGGTGGACCATAATGAGTGTGAGGACCAGGTGGACCATAATGAGTGTGTGTGAGGACCAGGTGGACCATAATGAGTGTGAGGACCAGGTGGACCATAATGAGTGTGTGAGGACCAGGTGGACCATAATGAGTGTGAGGACCAGGTGTGAGGACCAGGTGGACCATAATGAGTGTGAGGACCAGGTGGACCATAATGAGTGTGTGTGAGGACCAGGTGGACCATAATGAGTGTGTGTGAGGACCAGGTGGACCATAATGATGAGTGTGAGGACCAGGTGGACCATAATGAGTGTGAGGACCAGGTGGTGTGAGGACCAGGTGGACCATAATGAGTGTGAGGACCAGGTGGACCATAATGAGTGTGTGTGAGGACCAGGTGGACCATAATGAGTGTGAGGACCAGGTGGACCATAATGAGTGTGAGGACCAGGTGGACCATAATGAGTGTGAGGACCAGGTGGACCATAATGAGTGTGTGTGAGGACCAGGTGGACCATAATGAGTGTGAGGACCAGGTGGACCATAATGAGTGTGAGGACCAGGTGGACCATAATGAGTGTGAGGACCAGGTCGACCATAATGAGTGTGAGGACCAGGTGGACCATAATGAGTGTGAGGACCAGGTGGACCATAATGAGTGTGAGGACCAGGTGGACCATAATGAGTGTGAGGACCAGGTGGACCATAATGAGTGAGTGTGAGGACCAGGTGGACCATAATGAGTGTGAGGACCAGGTGGACCATAATGAGTGAGTGTGAGGACCAGGTGGACTTAATGAGTGTGAGGACCAGGTGGACCATAATGAGTGTGAGGACCAGATGGACCACAATGAGTGAGTGTGAGGACCAGGTGGACCATAATGAGTGTGTGTGAGGACCAGGTGGACCATAATGAGTGTGTGTGAGGACCAGGTGGACCATAATGAGTGTGTGTGAGGACCAGGTGGACCATAATGAGTGTGTGTGAGGACCAGGTGGACCATAATGAGTGTGTGTGAGGACCAGGTGGACCATAATGAGTGTGTGTGAGGACCAGGTGGACCATAATGAGTGTGTGTTAGGACCAGGTGGACCATAATGAGTGAGTGTGAGGACCAGGTGGACCATAATGAGTGTGTGTGAGGACCAGGTGGACCATAATGAGTGAGTGTGAGGACCAGGTGGACCATAATGAGTGTGAGGACCAGGTGGACCATAATGAGTGTGAGGACCAGGTGGACCATAATGAGTGTGTGTGAGGACCAGGTGGACCATAATGAGTGTGTGTGAGGACCAGGTGGACCATAATGAGTGTGTGTGAGGACCAGGTGGACCATAATGAGTGAGTGTGAGGACCAGGTGGACCATAAGTGTGAGGAGGTGACCATAATGTGTGAGGACCAGGTGGACCATAATGAGTGAGTGTGAGGACCAGGTGGACCATAATGAGTGTGAGGACCAGGTGGACCATAATGAGTGAGTGTGAGGACCAGGTGGACCATAATGAGTGTGTGTGAGGACCAGGTGGACCATAATGATGAGTGTGAGGACCAGGTGGACCATATGATGAGTGTGAGGACCAGGTGGACCATAATGAGTGAGTGTGAGGACCAGGTGGACCATAATGAGTGTGTGTGAGGACCAGGTGGACCATAATGAGTGAGAGGACCAGGTGGACCATAATGAGTGTGTGGATCAGGTGGACCATAATGAGTGTGTGTGAGGACCAGGTGGACCATAATGAGTGAGTGTGAGGACCAGGTGGACCATAATGAGTGTGTGTGAGGACCAGGTGGACCATAATGAGGTGGACCATAATGAGTGTGAGGTGAGGACCAGGTGGACCATAATGAGTGAGTGTGAGGACCAGGTGGACCATAATGAGTGTGAGGACCAGGTGGACCATAATGAGTGTGAGGACCAGGTGGACCATAATGAGTGTGAGGACCAGGTGGACCATAATGAGTGTGTGTGAGGACCAGGTGGACCATAATGAGTGTGAGGACCAGGTGGACCATAATGAGTGTGTGTGAGGACCAGGTGGACCATAATGAGTGTGAGGACCAGGTGGACCATAATGAGTGAGTGTGAGGACCAGGTGGACTTAATGAGTGTGAGGACCAGGTGGACCATAATGAGTGTGAGGACCAGATGGACCACAATGAGTGAGTGTGAGGACCAGGTGGACCATAATGTGTGAGTGTGAGGACCAGGTGGACCATAATGAGTGTGTGTGAGGACCAGGTGGACCATAATGAGTGTGTGTGAGGACCAGGTGGACCATAATGAGTGTGTGTGAGGACCAGGTGGACCATAATGAGTGTGTGTGAGGACCAGGTGGACCATAATGAGTGTGTGTGAGGACCAGGTGGACCATAATGAGTGTGTGTGAGGACCAGGTGGACCATAATGAGTGTGTGTGAGGACCAGGTGGACCATAATGAGTGAGTGTGAGGACCAGGTGGACCATAATGAGTGTGTGTGAGGACCAGGTGGACCATAATGAGTGAGTGTGAGGACCAGGTGGACCATAATGAGTGTGAGGACCAGGTGGACCATAATGAGTGTGAGGACCAGGTGGACCATAATGAGTGTGTGTGAGGACCAGGTGGACCATAATGAGTGTGTGTGAGGACCAGGTTGACCATAATGAGTGTGTGTGAGGACCAGGTGGACCATAATGAGTGTGTGTGAGGACCAGGTGGACCATAATGAGTGTGTGTGAGGACCAGGTTGACCATAATGAGTGTAATGAGTGTGTGTGAGGACCAGGTGGACCATAATGAGTGAGTGTGAGGACCAGGTGGACCATAATGAGTGTGTGTGAGGACCAGGTGGACCATAATGAGTGTGAGGACCAGGTGGACCATAATGAGTGTGAGGACCAGGTGGACCATCATGAGTGAGTGTGAGGACCAGGTGGACCATAATGAGTGTGTGTGAGGACCAGGTGGACCATAATGAGTGAGTGTGAGGACCAGGTGGACCATAATGAGTGTGAGGACCAGGTGGACCATAATGAGTGTGTGTGAGGACCAGGTGGACCATAATGAGTGAGTGTGAGGACCAGGTGGACCATAATGAGTGTGTGTGAGGACCAGGTGGACCATAATGATGAGGTGGTGTGTGTGAGGACCAGGTGGACCATAATGAGTGAGTGTGAGGACCAGGTGGACCATAATGAGTGTGTGTGAGGACCAGGTGGACCATAATGAGTGTGAGGACCAGGTGGACCATAATGAGTGTGAGGACCAGGTGGACCATAATGAGTGTGTGTGAGGACCAGGTGGACCATAATGAGTGTGAGGACCAGGTGGACCATAATGAGTGTGTGTGAGGACCAGGTGGACCATAATGAGTGTGAGGACCAGGTGGACCATAATGAGTGAGTGTGAGGACCAGGTGGACCATAATGAGTGTGTGTGAGGACCAGGTGGACCATAATGAGTGTGAGGACCAGGTGGACCATAATGAGTGTGTGTGAGGACCAGGTGGACCATAATGAGTGTGAGGACCAGGTGGACCATGAGGACCAATGAGTGTGAGGACCAGGTGGACCATAATGAGTGTGAGGACCAGGTGGACCATAATGAGTGTGAGGACCAGGTGGACCATAATGAGTGTGAGGACCAGGTGGACCATAATGAGTGTGAGGACCAGGTGGACCATAATGAGGTGGACCATAATGAGTGTGAGGACCAGGTGGACCATAATGATTGTGAGGACCAGGTGGACCATAATGAGTGAGTGTGAGGACCAGGTGGACCATAATGAGTGTGAGGACCAGGTGGACCATAATGAGTGTGAGGACCAGGTGGACCATAATGAGTGTGAGGACCAGGTGGACCATAATGAGTGTGAGGACCAGGTGGACCATAATGAGTGTGAGGACCAGGTGGACCATAATGAGTGTGAGGACCAGGTGGACCATAATGAGTGTGAGGACCAGGTGGACCATAATGAGTGTGAGGACCAGGTGGACCATAATGAGTGTGAGGACCAGGTGGACCATAATGAGTGTGAGGACCAGGTGGACCATAATGAGTGTGAGGACCAGGTGGACCATAATGAGTGTGAGGACCAGGTGGACCATAATGAGTGTGAGGACCAGGTGGACCATAATGAGTGTGAGGACCAGGTGGACCATAATGAGTGAGTGTGAGGACCAGGTGGACCATAATGAGTGAGTGTGAGGACCAGGTGGACCATAATGAGTGTGAGGACCAGGTGGACCATAATGAGTGTGAGGACCAGGTGGACCATAATGAGTGTGAGGACCAGGTGGACCATAATGAGTGTGAGGACCAGGTGGACCATAATGAGTGTGAGGACCAGGTGGACCATAATGAGTGTGTGTGAGGACCAGGTGGACCATAATGAGTGTGAGGACCAGGTGGACCATAATGAGTGAGTGTCAGGACCAGGTGGACCATAATGAGTGTGTGTGTGGACCAGGTGGACCATAATGAGTGTGAGGACCAGGTGGACCATAGTGAGTGTGAGGTCCAAGTGGACCATAAAGAGTTAGTGTGAGGAACAGGTGGACCATAATGAGTGTGAGGACCAGGTGGAGCATAATGAATGTGAGGACCAGGTGGACCATAATGAGTGTGAGGACCAGGTGGACCATAATGAGTGTGAGGACCAGGTGGACCATAATGAGTGTGAGGACCAGGTGGACCATAATGAGTGTGAGGACCAGGTGGACCATAATGAGTGTGTGTGAGGACCAGGTGGACCATAATGAGTGTGAGGACCAGGTGGACCATAATGAGTGTGTGTGAGGACCAGGTGGACCATAATGAGTGTGTGTGAGGACCAGGTGGACCATAATGAGTGTGTGTGAGGACCAGGTGGACCATAATGAGTGTGAGGACCAGGTGGACCATAATGAGTGTGTGTGAGGACCAGGTGGACCATAATGAGTGAGTGTGAGGACCAGGTGGACCATAATGAGTGTGTGTGAGGACCAGGTGGACCATAATGAGTGTGAGGACCAGGTGGACCATAATGAGTGAGTGTGAGGACCAGGTGGACCATAATGAGTGTGTGTGAGGACCAGGTGGACCATAATGAGTGTGAGGACCAGGTGGACCATAAATGAGTGTGAGGACCAGGTGGACCATAATGAGTGTGAGGACCAGGTGGACCATAATGAGTGTGAGGACCAGGTGGACCATAATGAGTGTGAGGACCAGGTGGACCATAATGAGTGTGAGGACCAGGTGGACCATAATGAGTGTGAGGACCAGGTGTGAGAGGACCAGGTGGACCATAATGAGTGTGAGGACCAGGTGGACCATAATGAGTGTGAGGACCAGGTGGACCATAATGAGTGTGAGGACCAGGTGGACCATAATGAGTGTGAGGACCAGGTGGACCATAATGAGTGTGAGGACCAGGTGGACCATAATGAGTGTGAGGACCAGGTGGACCATAATGAGTGTGAGGACCAGGTGGACCATAATGAGTGTGAGGACCAGGTGAACCATAATGAGTGTGAGGACCAGGTGGACCATAATGAGTGTGAGGACCAGGTGGACCATAATGAGTGAGTGTGAGGACCAGGTGGACCATAATGAGTGTGAGGACCAGGTGGACCATAATGAGTGTGTGAGGACCAGGTGGACCATAATGAGTGTGTGTGAGGACCAGGTGGACCATAATGAGTGTGTGTGAGGACCAGGTGGACCATAATGAGTGTGTGTGAGGACCAGGTGGACCATAATGAGTGAGGACCAGGTGGTGTGAGGACCAGGTGGACCATAATGAGTGAGTGTGAGGACCAGGTGGACCATAATGAGTGAGTGTGAGGACCAGGTGGACCATAATGAGTGTGTGTGAGGACCAGGTGGACCATAATGAGTGTAATGAGGTGGACCATAATGAGTGTGAGGACCAGGTGGACCATAATGAGTGTGAGGACCAGGTGGACCATAATGACCAGGTGGTGTGAGGACCAGGTGGACCATAATGAGTGTGAGGACCAGGTGGACCATAATGAGTGAGTGTGAGGACCAGGTGGACCATAATGAGTGTGTGAGGACCAGGTGGACCATAATGAGTGTGTGTGAGGACCAGGTGGACCATAATGAGTGTGTGTGAGGACCAGGTGGACCATAATGAGGGAGTGTGAGGACCAGGTGGACCATAATGAGTGTGAGGACCAGGTGGACCATAATGAGTGTGTGAGGACCAGGTGGACCATAATGAGTGTTTGTGAGGACCAGGTGGACCATAATGAGTGTGTGTGAGGACCAGGTGGACCATAATGAGTGAGTGTGAGGACCAGGTGGACCATAATGAGTGAGGGTGAGGACCAGGTGGACCATAATGAGTGTGAGGACCAGGTGGACCATAATGAGGGAGTGTGAGGACCAGGTGGACCATAATGAGTGTGAGGACCAGGTGGACCATAATGAGTGAGTGTGAGGACCAGGTGGACCATAATGAGGTGGACCATAATGAGTGTGTGTGAGGACCAGGTGGACCATAATGAGTGTGTGAGGACCAGGTGGACCATAATGAGTGAGTGTGAGGACCAGGTGGACCATAATGAGTGTGTGTGAGGACCAGGTGGACCATAATGAGTGTGTGAGGACCAGGTGGACCATAATGAGTGTGAGGACCAGGTGGACCATAATGAGTGTGAGGACCAGGTGGACCATAATGAGTGTGAGGACCAGGTGGACCATAATGAGTGTGAGGACCAGGTGGACCATAATGAGTGTGTGTGAGGACCAGGTGGACCATAATGAGTGTGAGGACCAGGTGGACCATAATGAGTGTGAGGACCAGGTGGACCATAATGAGTGTGAGGACCAGGTGGACCATAATGAGTGTGTGTGAGGACCAGGTGGACCATAATGAGTGTGTGTGAGGACCAGGTGGACCATAATGAGTGTGAGGACCAGTTGGACCATAATGAGTGTGAGGACCAGGTGGACCATAATGATTGTGTGTGAGGACCAGGTGGACCATAATGAGTGTGTGTGAGGACCAGGTGGACCATAATGAGTGAGTGTGAGGACCAGGTGGACCATAATGAGTGTGAGGACCAGGTGGACCATAATGAGTGTGAGGACCAGGTGGACCATAATGAGTGTGAGGACCAGGTGGACCATAATGAGTGTGAGGACCAGGTGAACCATAATGAGTGTGAGGAACAGGTGGACCATAATGAGGTGGACCATAATGAGTGTGAGGACCAGGTGGACCATAATGAGTGTGAGGACCAGGTGGACCATAATGAGTGTGAGGACCAGGTGGACCATAATGAGTGTGAGGACCAGGTGGACCATAATGAGTGTGAGGACCAGGTGGACCATAATGAGTGTGAGGACCAGGTGGACCATAATGAGTGTGAGGACCAGGTGGACCATAATGAGTGTGAGGACCAGGTGGACCATAATGAGTGTGAGGACCAGGTGGACCATAATGAGTGTGAGGACCAGGTGGACCATAATGAGTGTGAGGACCAGGTGGACCATAATGAGTGTGAGGACCAGGTGGACCATAATGAGTGTGAGGACCAGGTGGACCATAATGAGTGTGAGGACCAGGTGGACCATAATGAGGAGACCATAATGAGTGTGAGGACCAGGTGGACCATAATGAGTGTGAGGACCAGGTGGACCATAATGAGTGTGAGGACCAGGTGGACCATAATGAGTGTGAGGACCAGGTGGACCATAATGAGTGTGAGGACCAGGTGGACCATAATGAGTGTGAGGACCAGGTGGACCATAATGAGTGTGAGGACCAGGTGGACCATAATGAGTGAGTGTGAGGACCAGGTGGACCATAATGAGGACCAGGTGGACCATAATGAGTGTGAGTGTGAGGACCAGGTGGACCATAATGAGTGTGAGGACCAGGTGGACCATAATGAGTGTGAGGACCAGGTGGACCATAATGAGTGTGAGGACCAGGTGGACCATAATGAGTGTGAGGACCAGGTGGACCATAATGAGTGTGAGGACCAGGTGGACCATAATGAGTGTGTGTGAGGACCAGGTGGACCATAATGAGTGTGAGGACCAGGTGGACCATAATGAGTGTGAGGACCAGGTGGACCATAATGAGTGTGAGGACCAGGTGGACCATAATGAGTGTGTGTGAGGACCAGGTGGACCATAATGAGGACCAGGTGGACCATAATGAGTGTGAGGACCAGGTGGACCATAATGAGTGTGAGGACCAGGTGGACCATAATGAGGACCAGGTGTGAGTGTGAGGACCAGGTGGACCATAATGAGTGTGTGTGAGGACCAGGTGGACCATAAGTGTGAGGACCAGGTGGACCATAATGAGTGTGTGTGAGGACCAGGTGGACCATAATGAGTGTGTGTGAGGACCAGGTGGACCATAATGAGTGTGTGTGAGGACCAGGTGGACCATAATGAGTGTGAGGACCAGGTGGACCATAATGATGACCAGGTGGACCATAATGAGTGTGAGGACCAGGTGGACCATAATGAGTGTGTGTGAGGACCAGGTGGACCATAATGAGTGTGTGTGAGGACCAGGTGGACCATAATGAGTGTGAGGACCAGATGGACCACAATGAGTGAGTGTGAGGACCAGGTGGACCATAATGTGTGAGTGTGAGGACCAGGTGGACCATAATGAGTGTGTGTGAGGACCAGGTGGACCATAATGAGTGTGTGTGAGGACCAGGTGGACCATAATGAGTGTGTGTGAGGACCAGGTGGACCATAATGAGTGTGTGTGAGGACCAGGTGGACCATAATAAGTGTGTGTTAGGACCAGGTGGACCATAATGAGTGTGTGTTAGGACCAGGTGGACCATAATGAGTGTGTGTTAGGACCAGGTGGACCATAATGAGTGAGTGTGAGGACCAGGTGGACCATAATGAGTGTGTGTTAGGACCAGGTGGACCATAATGAGTGAGTTTGAGGACCAGGTGGACCATAATGAGTGTGAGGACCAGGTGGACCATAATGAGTGTGAGGACCAGGTGGACCATAATGAGTGTGTGTGAGGACCAGGTGGACCATAATGAGTGTGTGTGAGGACCAGGTTGACCATAATGAATGTGTGTGAGGACCAGGTGGACCATAATGAGTGAGTTTGAGGACCAGGTGGACCATAATGAGTGTGTGTGAGGACCAGGTGGACCATAATGAGTGTAATGAGTGTGTGTGAGGACCAGGTGGACCATAATGAGTGAGTGTGAGGACCAGGTGGACCATAATGAGTGTTTGTGAGGACCAGGTGGACCATAATGAGTGTGAGGACCAGGTGGACCATAATGAGTGTGAGGACCAGGTGGACCATAATGAGTGAGTTTGAGGACCAGGTGGACCATAATGAGTGTGTGTGAGGACCAGGTGGACCATAATGAGTGAGTGTGAGGATCAGGTGGACCATAATGAGTGTGAGGACCAGGTGGACCATAATGAGTGTGTGTGAGGACCAGGTGGACCATAATGAGTGAGTGTGAGAACCAGGTGGACCATAATGAGTGTGTGTGAGGACCAGGTGGACCATAATGAGTGTAATGAGTGTGTGTGAGGACCAGGTGGACCATAATGAGTGAGTGTGAGGACCAGGTGGACCATAATGAGTGTTTGTGAGAACCAGGTGGACCATAATGAGTGTGAGGACCAGGTGGACCATAATGAGTGTGAGGATCAGGTGGACCATAATGAGTGTTTGTGAGGACCAGGTGGACCATAATGAGTGTGAGGACCAGCTGGACCATAATGAGTGTGTGTGAGGACCAGGTGAACCATAATGAGTGTGAGGACCAGGTGGACCATAATGAGTGAGTGTGAGGACCAGGTGGACCATAATGAGTGTGTGTGAGGACCAGGTGGACCATAATGAGTGAATGTGAGGACCAGGTGGTCCATAATGAGTGTGTGTGAGGACCAGGTGGACCATAATGAGTGTGAGGACCAGGTGGACCATAATGAGTGTGAGGACCAGGTGGACCATAATGAGTGTGAGGACCAGGTGGACCATAATGAGTGTGAGGACCATTTGGACCATAATGAGTGTGAGGACCAGGTGGACCATAATGAGTGTGAGGACTAGGTGGACCATAATGAGTGTGAGGACCAGGTGGACCATAATGAGTGTGAGGACCAGGTGGACCATAATGAGTGAGTGTGAGGACCAGGTGGACCATAATGAGTGTGAGGATCAGGTGGACCATAATGAGTGTGAGAACCAGGTGGACCATAATGAGTGTGAGGACCAGGTGGACCATAATGAGTGTGAGGACCAGTGGACCATAATGAGGACCAGGTGGACCATAATGAGTGTGAGGACCAGGTGGACCATAATGAGTGTGAGGACCAGGTGGACCATAATGAGTGTGAGGACCAGGTGGACCATAATAAGTGTGAGGACCAGGTGGACCATAATGAGTGTGAGGACCAGGTGGACCATAATGAGTGTGAGGACCAGGTGGACCATAATGAGTGTGAGGACCAGGTGGACCATAATGAGTGTGAGGACCAGGTGGACCATAATGAGTGTGAGGACCAGGTGGACCATAATGAGTGTGAGGACCAGGTGGACCATAATGAGTGAGTGTGAGGACCAGGTGGACCATAATGAGTGAGTGTGAGGACCAGGTGGACCATAATGAGTGTGAGGACCAGGTGGACCATAATGAGTGTGAGGACCAGGTGGACCATAATGTGTGTGAGGACCAGGTGGACCATAATGAGTGTGAGGACCAGGTGGACCGTAATGAGTGTGAGGACCAGGTGGACCATAATGAGTGTGTGAGGGGACCAGGTGGACCATAATGAGTGTGTGTGAGGACCAGGTGGACCATAATGAGTGAGTGTGAGGACCAGGTGGACCATAATGAGTGTGTGTGAGGACCAGGTGGACAATAATGAGTGTGAGGACCAGGTGGACCATAATGAGGGAGTGTGAGGACCAGGTGGACCATAATGAGGGAGTGTGAGGACCAGGTGGACCATAATGAGTGTGAGGACCAGGTGGACCATAATGTGTGTGAGGACCAGGTGGACCATAATGAGTGTGAGGACCAGGTGGACCATAATGAGTGTGAGGACCAGGTGGACCATAATGAGTGTGAGGACCAGGTGGACCGTAATGAGTGTGAGGACCAGGTGGACCATAATGAGTGTGTGTGAGGACCAGGTGGACCGTAATGAGTGTGAGGACCAGGTGGACCATAATGAGTGTGTTAGAGGACCAGGTGGACCATAATGAGTGTGTGTGAGGACCAGGTGGACCATAATGAGTGTGTGTGAGGACCAGGTGGACCATAATGAGTGTGAGGACCAGGTGGACCATAATGAGTGTGTGTGAGGACCAGGTGGACCATAATGAGTGAGTGTGAGGACCAGGTGGACCATAATGAGTGTGTGTGAGGACCAGGTGAACCATAATGAGTGTGAGGACCAGGTGGACCATAATGAGTGAGTGTGAGGACCAGGTGGACCATAATGAGTGTGTGTGAGGACCAGGTGGACCATAATGAGTGTGTGTGAGGACAAGGTGGACCATAATGAGTGTGAGGACCAGGTGGACCATAATGAGTGTGAGGACCAGGTGGACCATAATGAGTGCGAGGACTAGGTGGACCATAATGAGTGTGAGGACCAGGTGGACCATAATGAGTGTGAGGACCAGGTGGACCATAATGAGTGAGTGTGAGGACCAGGTGGACCATAATGAGTGTGAGGATCAGGTGGACCATAATGAGTGTGAGAACCAGGTGGACCATAATGAGTGTGAGGACCAGGTGGACCATAATGAGTGTGAGGACCAGGTGGACCATAATGAGTGTGAGGACCAGGTGGACCATAATGAGTGTGAGGACCAGGTGGACCATAATGAGTGTGAGGACCAGGTGGACCATAATGAGTGTGAGGACCAGGTGGACCATAATGAGTGTGAGGACCTGGTGGACCATAATGAGTGTGAGGACCAGGTGGACCATAATGAGTGAGTGTGAGGACCAGGTGGACCGTAATGAGTGTGAGGACCAGGTGGACCATAATGAGTGTGTGAGAGGACCAGGTGGACCATAATGAGTGTGAGGACCAGGTGGACCATAATGAGTGTGTGTGAGGACCAGGTGGACCATAATGAGGGAGTGTGAGGACCAGGTGGACCATAATGAGTGAGTGTGAGGACCAGGTGGACCATAATGAGTGTGAGGACCAGGTGGACCATAATGAGGGAGTGTGAGGACCAGGTGGACCATAATGAGTGTGAGGACCAGGTGGACCATAATGAGTGTGAGGACCAGGTGGACCATAATGTGTGTGAGGACCAGGTGGACCATAATGAGTGTGAGGACCAGGTGGACCATAATGAGTGTGAGGACCAGGTGGACCATAATGAGTGAGTGTGAGGACCAGGTGGACCATAATGAGTGTGTGAGGACCAGGTGGGCCATAATGAGTGTGTGTGAGGACCAGGTGGACCATAATGAGTGTGTGTGAGGACCAGGTGGACCATAATGAGGGAGTGTGAGGTCCAGGTGGACCATAATGAGTGAGTTTGAGGACCAGGTAGACCATAATGAGTGTGAGGACAAGGTGGACCATAATGAGGGAGTGTGAGGACCAGGTGGACCATAATGAGTGTGTGTGAGTACCAGGTGGACCATAATGAGTGTGTGTGAGGACCAGGTGGACCGTAATGAGGGAGTGTGAGGACCAGGTGGACCATAATGAGTGAGTGTGAGGACCAGGTGGACCATAATGAGTGTGAGGACCAGGTGGACCATAATGAGGGAGTGTGAGGACCAGGTGGACCATAATGAGTGAGGACCAGGTGGACCATAATGAGGGAGTGTGAGGACCAGGTGGGCCATAATGAATGAGGACCAGGTGGACCATAATGAGTGAGGACCAGGTGGACCATAATGAGGGAGTGTGAGGACCAGGTGGACCATAATGAGTGAGGACCAGGTGGACCATAATGAGTGAGGACCAGGTGGACCACAATGAGTGAGGACCAGGTGGACCATAATGAGTGTGAGGACCAGGTGGACCATAATGAGTGTGAGGACCAGGTGGACCATAATGAGTGAGGACCAGGTGGACCATAATGAGTGAGGACCAGGTGGACCATAATGAGTGAGGACCAGGTGGACCATAATGAGTGAGCTGCAACACAAGACAACATTCATCAAGACAAACCCCTCATATGAATCATGCCGTCGTGTTACTCCAGGCTAGAGCCAGTAGCCTGGTACTGTTAACCTGCCTTAGAGGCTCGTCTCCTATTATCCCACGCTAAGTCAACGGTAACTTCTCAACAGTTAGCGGTAGCAAGTAACAGTACAAGGAATAAAGGGTGGAGTAAGTTAGACGCAATTACAGCTTCACTAATATATTATCTATAGAAGTATTACTGCACATATTTACACTGTGTCGCTTTCACTCAAGACACTCAACAGAACGTCAGTGGTCTTCACATCCCGGTGAGTCCTCTACCTTATAATACGCTCAGTGGTAAGCAGTGGCGAGGTCACCTTCCTCACCATGGGCCAGGCCACACACGGTGTCGTGTGTCAAGAGTTCTGGGGCCAGATTCACGAAAGCAGTTACGCAAACACTTACGAACTTGTACATCTTTTCTCAATCTTTGGAGGCTTTGTTTACAATTATTGAACAGTTAATGAGCTCCGAAGCACCAGGAGGCTGTTTATAACAATAACAACAGTAGAATGGGAAGTTTTCATGCTTGTAAACTGTTTAATAAATATAACCAAAGCCGCCAAAGATTGAGGAAAGATGTACACGTTCGTATGTGCTTGCGTAACTGCTTTCGTGAATCTGCCCCTGGACTGCCCAAGGTCAACTGCCCGTCTCAGCCCAATCGCCTCATCACGTCACCTCTGTGAACATGAAAGTCATTAGCTAAACAGACCTGGGTGACCTTACGATAACACCCTTACACCGGGGAACTGAAATTATAATTAAATGCACACGCTAGATGGCGTTGATATCGTTACGCCGCCCACCAGAGGTCAGCATCATCCACCTCACCTCCCAACTGAGGTATGAAACACGAACCCCTCACCCACGCCACACCACCGCCAACAGATGGCGCTGTCTGCGTCTCACCTAATGCCTTGGAGTTGACGTGCAGGGCCATAGATGGCGCTGTCTGCGTCTCACCTAATGCCTTGGAGTTGACGTGCAGGGCCATAGATGGCGCTGTCTGCGTCTCACCTAATGCCTTGGAGTTGACGTGCAGGGCCATAGATGGCGTTGTCTGCGTCTCACCTAATGCCTTGGAGTTGACGTGCAGGGCCATAGATGGCGTTGTCTGCGTCTCACCTAATGCCTTGGAGTTGACGTGCAGGGCCATAGATGGCGCTGTCTGCGTCTCACCTAATGCCTTGGAGTTGACGTGCAGGGCCATAGATGGCGTTGAAATCCCCACTCCTCACTCCACCAACGGTGCTCATACCTCATTATCATACCCCTCATGATATACGGTATATGATATATAGTGTATATAATGCCGCAGTCACCAGCGAAGGACTGTGTGATATACACACTGTGTGTGTTGTGAGCTTAATAGCCCTGTACTCATTGTGTATACTTCACCTGGTATACTGTATACTGTATACCACAGTACACTGGTATACTGTGGTGCACTTTATGACTCTATGGTCCGCTTTATGGCTCTATGGTCCACTTTATGACTCTATGGTCCACTTTATGACTCTATGGTGCACTTTATGACTCTATGGTGCACTTTATGGCTCTATGGTCCACTTTATGACTCTATGGTCCACTTTATGACTCTATGGTCCACTTTATGACTCTATGGTGCACTTTATGACTCTATGGTGCACTTTATGACTCTATGGTCCACTTTATGACTCTATGGTGACTCTAAGGATGCCTCGTAGCCTGGTAGATAGCGCGCAGGACTCGTAATTCTGTGGCACGGGTTCGATTCCCGCACGAGGCAGAAACAAATGGGCAAAGTTTCTTTCACCCTGAATGCCCCTGTTACCTAGCAGTAAATAGGTACCTGGGAGTTAGTCAGCTGTCACGGGCTGCTTCCTGGGGGTGGAGGCCTGGTCGAGGACCGGGCCGCGGGGACACTAAAAAGCCCCGAAATCATCTCAAGATAACCTCAAGATGGTCCACTTTATGACTCTATGGTCCACTTTATGACTCTATGGTCCACTTTATGACTCTATGGTCCACTTTATGACTATGGTCCACTTTATGACTCTATGGTCCACTTTATGACTCTATGGTCTACTTTATGACTCTATGGTCCACTTTATGACTCTATGGCCCACTTTATGACTCTATGGTTCACTTTATGACTCTATGGTCCAGTTTATGACTCTATGCTTCACTTTATGACTCTATGGTCCACTTTATGACTCTATGGTCCACTTTATGACTCTATGGTCCACTTTATGACTCTATGGTCCACTTTATGACTCTATGGTTCACTTTATGACTCTATGGTCCACTTTATGACTCTATGGTTCACTTTATGACTCTATGGTCCACTTTATGACTCTATGGTTCACTTTATGACTCTATGGTCCACTTTATGACTCTATGGTTCACTTTATGACTCTATGGTCCACTTTATGACTCTATGGTCCACTTTGTGACTCTATGGTCCACTTTATGACTCTATGGTCCATTTTATGAGTATGTGGTCCACTTTGTGACTCTATGGTTCACTTTATGACTCTATGGTCCACTTTATGACTCTATGGTCCACTTTATGACTCTATGGTCCACTTTATGACTCTGTGATCCATTTTATGACACTATGGTCCACTTTATGACTCTTTGGTCCACTTTATGACTCTTTGGTCCACTTTATGACTCTGTGATCCATTTTATGACACTATGGTCCACTTTATGACTCTTTGGTCCACTTTATGACTCTTTGGTCCACTTTATGACTCTATGGTCCACTTTATGACTCTTTGGTCCACTTTATGACTCTTTGGTCCACTTTATGACTCTATGGTTCACTTTATGAGTCTGTGGTCCACTTTGTGACTCTATGGTCCACTTTATGACTCTATGGTGCACTTTATGACTCTATGGTCCACTTTATGACTCTTTGGTCCACTTTATGACTCTATGGTGCACTTTATGACTCTATGGTCCATTTTATGAGTCTGTGGTCCACTTTATGACTCTATGGTCTTCTTTATGACTCTATGGTGCACTTTATGACTCTATGGTGCACTTTATGACTCTGTAAAGAGTCATATTATCCTGTAAAGTACCACTAAGCACGGCTGGCAAGGTGTTCAACATCATGAGGTATCTACCAACATATGTTGGGACTCTATCATTGATTAGAGGAGATTAATCCTGTAATTATTTGGGATTAATATTGCCGACATAAATAGTGAGGTAAGAGGCTCAGTATTATGTCGGTGTGTCGGTGAAATAGATCCAGTGGTCGACAGCTCGGATTGTCGGTAGCCCGCATGTCGACAGCTCACGTGTCGATAGCTCACGTGTCGATAGCTCACATGTTGACAACTCACATATTGACAGCCCACATGCCGACATCCCACATGTTAACAGCCCACATGTTGACAGCCCACATGCCGACAGCCTACATGTCGACAGCCCGCATGTCGACAGCCCACATGTCGACAGCCCACATGTTGACAGCTCACATGTCGACAGTCCACATGCCGACAGCCCACATGTTGACAGCTCACATGTCAACAGCCGATATGTTGACAGCCCACATGTCGACAGCCCACATGTTGACAGCCCACATGTCGACAGCCCACATGTTGACAGCCCACATGTCGACAGCCTACATGTCGACAGCCCACATGCCGGCAGCCCACATGTCGACAGCCCACATGTCGACAGCCCACATGCCGGCAGCCCACATGTCGACAGCCCACATGTTGACAGCCCACATGTTGACAGCCCACATGTCGACAGTCTACATGTCGACAGCCCACATGTCGACAGTCCACATGTCGACAGCCCACATGTCAACAGCCCACATGCCGGCAGCCCACATGTCGACAGCCTACATGTCGACAGCCCACATGACGACAGCCCGCATGTCGACAGCCCGCATGTCGACAACCCGCATGTCGACAGCCTGCATGTCGACAGCCCACATGTCGACAGCCCTTTTGCCGACAGCCCACATGCCGACAGCCTACATGTCGACAGCCCTCATGTCGACAGCCCGCATGTCGACAGCCCACATGCCGGCAGCCCAAATGTCGACAGCCCACATGTCGACAGCTCACATGTCGACAGCCAGCATGTCGACAGCCCGCATGTCGACAGCCCACATGCCGGCAGCCCACATGTCGACAGCCTACATGTCGACAGCCCGCATGTCGACAGCCCGCATGTCGACAGCCCGCATGTCGACAGCCCACATGTCGACAGCCCACATGCCGACAGCCTACATGTCGACAGCCCACAAGTTGACAGCCTGTATGTCGAGAGTCCACATGTCGAAAGTCCACATGCCGACAGCACACATGTCGACAGTCCACATGCCGACAACCAACATGTCAACTCCCACATCCCGACAGCACACATGCCGACAGCCCACATGTTGACAGCCCACATGTCGACAGTCCACATGTTGACAGCTCACATGTCGACAGCCCACATGTCGACAGTCCACATGCCGACAGCCCACATGCCGACAGCACACATGCCGACAGCCCACATGTTGACAGCACACATGTCGACAGCACACATGTTGACAGCTCACATGTCGACAGCCCACATGTCGACAGTCCACATGCCGACAGCCCACATGCCGACAGCCCACATGTCGACAGCCCACATGCGGACAGCCCACATGCGGACAGCCCACATGCAGACAGCCCACATGCAAACAGCCCACATGCAGACAGCCCACATGCAGACAGCCCACATGCCGGCAGCCCACATGTCGACAGCCCACATGTTGACAGCCCACATGTTGACAGCCCACATGTCGACAGTCTACATGTCGACAGCCCACATGTCGACAGCCCACATGTCGACAGCCCACATGTCAACAGCCCACATGCCGGCAGCCCACATGTCGACAGCCTACATGTCGACAGCCCACATGACGACAGCCCGCATGTCGACAGCCCGCATGTCGACAACCCGCATGTCGACAGCCTGCATGTCGACAGCCCACATGTCGACAGCCCTCATGTCGACAGCCCGCATGTCGACAGCCCACATGCCGGCAGCCCACATGTCGACAGCCCACATGTCGACAGCTCACATGTCGACAGCCAGCATGTCGACAGCCCGCATGTCGACAGCCCACATGCCGGCAGCCCACATGTCGACAGCCTACATGTCGACAGCCCGCATGTCGACAGCCCGCATGTCGACAGCCCGCATGTCCACAGCCTACATGTCGACAGCCCGCATGTCGACAGCCCGCATGTCGACAGCCCACATGTCGACAGCCCACATGCCGACAGCCTACATGTCGACAGCCCACAAGTTGACAGCCTGTATGTCGAGAGTCCACATGTCGAAAGTCCACATGCCGACAGCACACATGTCGACAGTCCACATACCGACAACCAACATGTCAACTCCCACATCCCGACAGCACACATGCCGACAGCCCACATGTTGACAGCCCACATGTCGACAGTCCACATGTTGACAGCTCACATGTCGACAGCCCACATGTCGACAGTCCACATGCCGACAGCCCACATGCCGACAGCACACATGCCGACAGCCCACATGTTGACAGCACACATGTCGACAGCACACATGTTGACAGCTCACATGTCGACAGCCCACATGTCGACAGTCCACATGCCGACAGCCCACATGCCGACAGCCCACATGCAGACAGCCCACATCGACAGCCCACATGCCAACAGACCCACATGCGGACAGCCCACATGCCGACAGCCCACATGCAGACAGCCCACATGCGGACAGCCCACATGCAGACAGCCCACATGCAGACAGCCCACATGCAGACAGCCCACATGCGGACAGCCCACATGCAGACAGCCCACATGCAGACAGCCCACATGCCGACAGCCCACATGCATACAGCCCACATGCAGACAGACCACATGCCGACAGCCCACATACAGACAGCCCACATGCAGACAGCCCACATGCCGACAGACCACATGCATACAGCCCACATGCATACAGCCCACATACAGACAGCCCACATGCAGACAGCCCACATGCAGACAGCCCACATACAGACAGCCCACATGCAGACAGCCCACATGCCGACAGCCCACATGCATACAGCCCACATGCAGACAGACCACATGCCGACAGCCCACATGCAGACAGCCCACATGCAGACAGCCCACATGCCGACAGACCACATGCATACAACCCACATGCATACAGCAGACAGCCCACATACAGACAGCCCACATGCAGACAGCCCACATGCAGACAGCCCACATGCAGACAGCCCACATGCAGACAGCCCACATGCAGACAGCCCACATGCAGACAGCCCACATGCAGACAGCCCACATGCGGACAGCCCACATACAGACAGCCCACATGCAGACAGCCCACATGCAGACAGCCCACATACAGACAGCCCACATGCAGACAGCCCACATGCCGACAGCCCCACATGCATACAGCCCACATGCAGACAGACCACATGCCGACAGCCCACATACAGACAGCCCACATGCAGACAGCCCACATGCCGACAGACCACATGCATACAGCGCACATGCATACAGCCCACATACAGACAGCCCACATGCAGACAGCCCACATGCAGACAGCCCACATGCAGACAGCCCACATGCAGACAGCCCACATGCAGACAGCCCACATGCAGACAGCCCACATGCAGACAGCCCACATTCAGACAGCCCACATGCAGACAGCCCACATGCAGACAGCCCACATGCAGACAGCCCACATGCATACAGCCCACATACAGACAGCCCACATGCAGACAGCCCACATGCAGACAGCCCACATGCCGACAGCCCACATGCAGACAGCCCACATGCAGACAGCCCACATGCAGACAGCCCACATGCAGACAGCCCACATGCAGACAGCCCACATGCAGACAGCCCACATGCAGACAGCCCACATGCAGATTCCACTCTCAGCCCACATGCATACAGCCCACATACAGACAGCCCACATGCAGACAGCCCACATGCAGACAGCCCACATGCAGACAGCCCACATGCAGACAGCCCACATGCAGACAGCCCACATGCAGACAGCCCACATGCAGACAGCCCACATACAGACAGCCCACATGCAGACAGCCCACATGCAGACAGCCCACATGCAGACAGCCCACATGCAGACAGCCCACATGCAGACAGCCCACATGCAGACAGCCGCGGGATGATGAATCAGAGCACCACGGCAGTTCTGATTCCACTCTGATTGGATTTATTTTAGATGGGATTGAGTGTCATGACCCAGCATGACACTGTCACGCTGGGTCATGACACCTGGCATGACACAGGACCCCCAGCCCGTGACACTGTCACGCTGGGTCATGACACCTGGCATGACACAGGACCTCCAGCCCGTCACACTGTCACGCTGGGTCATGACACAGGACCCCAGCCCGTGACACTGTCACGCTGGGTCATGACACAGGACCCCAGCCCGTGACACTGTCACGCTGGGTCATGACACAGGACCCCAGCCCGTGACACTGTCACGCTGGGTCATGACACAGGACCCCAGCCCGTGACACTGTCACGCTGGGTCATGACACCTGGCATGACACAGGACCCCCAGCCCGTCACACTGTCATTGTGACTCACAACTGTACCGCGTCAACGTTTCTGTTTCAGAGTCACAAATACATTTTTACAAATCAAGTCGATATAAATATAGAGCGGCGGGTAGTGTGTCGTCAGCGGCGGGTAGTGTGTCGTCAGCGGCGGTAGTGTGTCGTCAGCGGCGGGTAGTGTGTCGTCAGCGGCGGGTAGTGTGTCGTCAGCGGCGGGTAGTGTGTCGTCAGCGGCGGGTAGTGTGTCGTCAGCGGCGGGTAGTGTGTCGTCAGCGGCGGGTAGTGTGTCGTCAGCGGCGGATAATTGATTGGTGACGTGAGACATTGATGGTCAATGGATTAGTTGTGGGAACGTCAACTCATCCCGTTATGAGCTTAGCTGAGTCCTCGTTCGTACTCATTATCCTTATTCTCTCTCTCTCTCTCTCTCTCTCTCTCTCTCTCTCTCTCTCTCTCTCTCTCTCTCTCTCTCTCTCTCTCTCTCTCTCTCTCTCTCTCTCTCTCTCTCTCTCTCTCTCTCTCTCTCTCTCTCTCTCTCTCTCTCCTCTCTCTCTCTCTCTCTCTCTCTCTCTCTCTCCTCTCTCTCTCTCTCTCTCTCTCTCTCTCTCTCTCTCTCTCGCGTCATCTCTCTTTTCCCATTTTCCTGTTTTTCTCTCAATCAATAAACCAACTGCATAAGGCCAACCAACATTTAATCACGTAGAGAATAATATTTATGAATATTACTTAGGATGGAATGTGTAATTTGAAGGAGGCAAAGGGGTCAACCTTGAACCCTCCTATGACCATCCCCAACCAACCGCCAGTCACCCGACAAACTTTGTTAGGACTAGCCCTTAGCGTCGGGCTTGGTGTTAGCAGAGAGCGTATGATCTAGTTTTATTAGATGTTAACTCGCCCCAGAGTTCATATAGCGTTGCGCCCAATGCTGCTTACGGCCTCCGTGGCTCAGTACCAAGTTCCGCAGCGATCCTTGCTACGAGCTGCTGCCCAGGCGTCCACCACACGTAGTTGTGGTAGACTACACCAGGCCACACCACCGACCACACCCGCTGGACCCGTCCCCGGGCCACACTGTGACGGGTCACTCCCACACCCGCTGGACCCGTCCCCCCCGGGCCACACTGTCACGGGTCACTCCCACACCCGCTGGACCCGTCCCCCCCGGGCCACACTGTGACGGGTCACTCCCACACCCGCTGGACCCGTCCCCCCCGGGCCACACTGTGACGGGTCACTCCCACACCCGCTGGACCCGTCCCCGGGCCACACTGTCACGGGTCACTCCCACACCCGCTGGACCCGTCCCCGGGCCACACTGTGACGGGTCACTCCCACACCCGCTGGACCCGTCCCCGGGCACACTGTCACGGGTCACTCCCACACCCGCTGGACCCGTCCCCCCCGGGCCACACTGTGACGGGTCACTCCCACACCCGCTGGACCCGTCCCCCCCGGGCCACACTGTGACGGGTCACTCCCACACCCGCTGGACCCGTCCCGGGCCACACTGTCACGGGTCACTCCCACACCCGCTGGACCCGTCCCCGGGCCACACTGTCACGGGTCACCCCCACACCCGCTGGACCCGTCCCCGGGCCACACTGTCACGGGTCACTCCCACACCCGCTGGACCCGTCCCCCCCGGGCCACACTGTGACGGGTCACTCCCACACCCGCTGGACCCGTCCCCGGGCCACACTGTCACGGGTCACTCCCACACCCGCTGGACCCGTCCCCGGGCCACACTGTGACGGGTCACTCCCACACCCGCTGGACCCGTCCCCGGGCCACACTGTCACGGGTCACTCCCACACCCGCTGGACCCGTCCCCGGGCCACACTGTCACGGGTCACTCCCACACCCGCTCGTCTGCAGAGAGAAAAAGAAGGTTTTTCAAAAGTTTGTTTCTGTGGCGATTCAGTGAGAGAGACTTCCTTCATCTGGGGTTACGAGTGGTTTTACGACGCTGTTTGGGTCGTTGGGAGGAGCCCAGGAGGAAGGCTGCTCGCAGGGGCTGCCACTCACACTAAGAAAATCTAAGATGTCTTCTAGAGGAAGGGGAGCTATAGGGGGGGGGGGGGAGAGGCGGAGTTGGCATTTTGTCTGTGATAAATATTGCATGGGAAGTTATGAGGGATAACTGTGAGGAGAAGGGGCTCTGTGAGTGACACACCTGTGACGTCCTTGTGTGAGTGACACACCTTTGACGTCCTTGTGTGAGTGACACACCTGTGAGGAGGTCCTTGTGTGAGTGACACACCTGTGAGGAGGTCCATGTGTGAGTGACACACCTGTGAGGAGGTCCTTGTGTGAGTGACACACCTGTGAGGAGGTCCTTGTGTGAGTGACACACCTGTGAGGAGGTACATGTGTGACTGACACACCTGTGAGGAGGTCCTTGTGTGAGTGACACACCTGTGAGGAGGTCCTTGTGTGAGTGACACACCTGTGAGGAGGTCCTTGTGTGAGTGACACACCTGTGAGGAGGTCCTTGTGTGAGTGACACACCTGTGAGGAGGTCCTTGTGTGAGTGACACACCTGTGAGGAGGTCCTTGGGTCCCCTCGTCCTCCCCACCATTCCCTACTCCCTCGTCCCTTTATTTATTGTTAATAAATCTATTAACAATTTCGTGTGTCTGAAAGCACGACTCTGCGAGTGTTCCTAAATAGATGCACGACTAGGATGGCGGCGGCCAGAGTCTCCACCACCACCACGGTCCGTCAAACATCTGTCCAGCCACTCACGAAACCTGTACATCTTTTCTCAACCGTGGAGGCTTTGATTACAATCATTACACAGTCTACGGGCTGGGAACCTTCACAACCCAAAGTTATTGTTGTTATAAACAACCTCGTATAGTGTTTCGCGGCTCATAACCTGTTTAATATATGTAAACACAGCCGCCATGATTGAGGAAAGATGTACAGGTTCCGTAAGTGATTGCATAACTCCTTGACTAATCCTGGTCCAGCACTCTTGTCGTATACTTAATTCTGCTGAAACTAACTTAATTCTCCGAACAAACTTTTAAAATGTAAATATGAAAAGAACTTGAGGATTTAGCCGTGGCATTAATCGAAAACCGTTCGGAAGGCGGGGCCCAGGAGCCTACCTCAACCTAGCAAGCACATCTAGAGGAATACATGTAGGTGAGTACCAGAGGCACGGAGATGTAGTAGTGTTCAGAATGGTTGTTATTATGTAGTTGTTAAAACACTCCAAATATTAGTACGATGTCAGAAGGAACTCTTGGAGGTGATACTGATTTCACAAACTTGGAGGGCGGGGGGGGGATGGTAGGGGAAGTACCAATTCTCAGAGGAATTGACAGGGTGGACAAAGACAAACTCTTCAACACTGGAGGGACACGAACAAGGGGACACAGGTGGAAACTGAGTACCCAGATGAGCCACAGGGACGCTAGAAAGAACTTTCAGTGTCAGAGTAGTTAACAGATGGAATGCATTAGACAGCGATGTGGTGGAGGCTGACTCCATACACAGTTTCAAGTGTAGATATGATAGAGCCCAGTAGGCTCAGGAACCTGTACACCAGTTGATTGACGGTTGAGAGGCGGGACCAAAGAGCCAGAGCTCAACCCCCGCAAGCACAACTAGGTGAGTACAAGTAGGTGAGTACACAGAAGCAGACGTCAACATGGCGGAAGATATAAAGACGACTGGTCGAGGACGGGACGACACGACCTGACCACACTGGTCGAGGACGGGACGACACGACCTGACCACACTGGTCGAGGACGGGACGACACGACCTGACCACACTGGTCGAGGACGGGACGACACGACCTGACCCACTGGTCGAGGACGGGACGACACGACCTGACCACACTGGTCGAGGACGGGACGACACGACCAGACGACACTGGTCGAGGACGGGACGACACGACCAGACGACACTGGTCGAGGACGGGACGACACGACCAGACGACACTGGTCGAGGACGGGACGACACGACCAGACGACACTGGTCGAGGACGGGACGACACGACCAGACCACACTGGTCGAGGACGGGACGACACGACCAGACGACACTGGTCGAGGACGGGACGACAGGTGGTCGTGTCCCCGTCTTGTGGTTGGTCACCACACACACACACACACACACACACACACACACACACACACACACACACACACACACACACACACAACTTTAACGCCACAGTCAACACACAATTGTGAACGTCAAAAAAAGTTGCTTATCTTGTGTAGCTTCCGGGGATCAACAGCCGCGCGGCCCAGTCTCCAACCAGGTCTCCCTATAACGCCAGAGGAGCAACAAGCGCAGAAGGCGGGGCATCGAGAGCTAGAGCTCACTACTTGTATAGAACCCCATGAGGAAAAGAGGAGAATCCTATAAGGAGTGAGATACACCTGATACTTCTGTTCACCTAGCAGTAAAGAAATACCTTAACTCCCTTAATAACGCCGTGAGCTGCCCTCTTGAGTGCGGGACGCCCCCCCCCTCCGTCAGCCACTACAGCAGGTGTGGAGTGGTCCTCAGGTGAAGTGGAGGAGGGGAGTGATCTGGAGTAGCGGCCATGACAGGTGTGTGAACCTCCATCACTCTCGGGTCACTCCAAACATGGTGTCTGGGGGAGGGTGTGGTGTCTGGGGGAGAGTGTGGTGTCTGGGGGAGAGTGTGGTGTCTGGGGGAGAGTGTGGTGTCTGGGGGAGAGTGTGGTGTCTGGGGGAGAGTGTAGTGTCTGGGGGAGAGTGTGGTGTCTGGGGGAGAGTGTGGTGTCTGGGGGAGAGTGTGGTGTCTGGGGGAGAGTGTGGTGTCTGGGGAGGGTGTGGTGTCTGGGGGAGGGTGTGGTGTCTGGGGGAGGGTGTGGTGTCTGGGGAGAGTGTGGTGTCTGGGGGAGGGTGTGGTGTCTGGGGGAGAGTGTGGTGTCTGGGGGAGGGTGTGGTGTCTGGGGGAGAGTGTAGTGTCTGGGGGAGGGTGTGTGGGGGAGAGTGTCGGGGGAGGGTGTGGTGTCTGGGGGAGAGTGTGGTGTCTGGGGGAGGGTGTGGTGTCTGGGGGAGGGTGTGGTGTCTGGGGGAGAGTGTGGTGTCTGGGGGAGAGTGTGGTGTCTGGGGGGGGTGTGGTGAGGGTGTGGTGTCTGGGGGAGAGTGTGGTGTCTGGGGGAGAGTGTGGTGTCTGGGGGAGAGTGTAGTGTCTGGGGGAGGGTGTGGTGTCTGGGGGAGAGTGTGGTGTCTGGGGGAGAGTGTGGTGTGTAGTGTCTGGGGGAGGGTGTGGTGTCTGGGGGAGAGTGTGGTGTCTGGGGGAGAGTGTGGTGTCTGGGGGAGGGTGTGGTGTCTGGGGGAGGGTGTGATGTCTGGGGGAGGGTGTGGTGTCTGGGGGAGAGTGTGGTGTCTGGGGGAGAGTGTGGTGTCTGGGGGAGGGTGTGGTGTTTGGGGGAGAGTGTGGTGTCAGGGGGAGAGTGTGGTGTGGGGGAGAGTGTGGTGTCTGGGGAGGGTGTGGTGTCTGGGGGAGAGTGTGGTGTCTGGGGGAGAGTGTGGTGTCTGGGGGAGAGTGTGGTGTTTGGGGGAGAGTGTGGTGGGGGAGAGTGTGGTGTCTGGGGGAGGGTGTGTGTGTCTGGGGGAGAGTGTGGTGTCTGGGGAGAGTGTGGTGTCTGGGGGAGGGTGTGGTGTCTGGGGAGGGTGTGGTGTCTGGGGGAGGGTGTGGTGTCTGGGGGAGAGTGTGGTGTCTGGGGGAGAGTGTGGTGTCTGGGGGAGAGTGTGGTGTCTGGGGAGAGTGTGGTGTCTGGGGGAGGGTGTGGTGTCTGGGGGAGGGTGTGGTGTCTGGGGGAGGGTGTGGTGTCTGGGGGAGAGTGTGGTGTCTGGGGGAGAGTGTGGTGTCTGGGGGAGGGTGTGTGGTGTCTGGGGGAGAGTGTGGTGTCTGGGGGAGAGTGTGGTGTCTGGGGGAGGGTGTGGTGTCTGGGGGAGGGTGTGGTGTCTGGGGGAGAGTGTGGTGTCTGGGGGAGAGTGTGGTGTCTGGGGGAGAGTGTGGTGTCTGGGGGAGAGTGTGGTGTCTGGGGGAGGGTGTGGTGTCTGGGGGAGAGTGTGGTGTCTGGGGGAGGTGTGTGGTGTCTGGGGGAGAGTGTGGTGTCTGGGGTAGAGTGTGGTGTCTGGGGGGAGTGTGGTGTCTGGGGGAGAGTGTGGTGTCTGGGGGAGGGTGTGGTGTCTGGGGGAGAGTGTGGTGTCTGGGGGAGAGTGTGGTGTCTGGGGGAGGGTGTGGTGTCTGGGGGAGAGTGTGGTGTCTGGGGGAGGGTGGGGATAGTGTGGTGTCTGGGGGATAGTGGGGTGTGGTGTTTTGGGGGAGAGTGTGGTGTCTGGGGAAGAGTGTGGTGTCTGGGGGGGAGTGGTGTGGTGTCGGGGGGAGAGTGTGGTGTCTGGGGGAGGGTGTAGTGTCTGGGGGAGAGTGTGGTGTCTGGGGAGAGTGTGGTGTCTGGGGGAGGATGTGGTGTCTGGGGGAGGGTGTGGTGTTTGGGGGAGAGTGTGGTGTTTGGGGGAGAGTGTGGTGTCTGGGGGAGAGTGTGGTGTCTGGGGGAGGGTGTGGTGTCTGGGGGAGAGTGTGGTGTCTGGGGAGAGAGTGTGGTGTCTGGGGAGAGTGTGGTGTCTGGGGGAGAGTGTGGTGTCTGGGGAGAGTGTGGTGTCTGGGGGAGAGTGTGGTGTCTGGGGGAGAGTGTGGTGTCTGGGGGAGAGTGTGGTGTCTGGGGGAGAGTGTGGTGTCTGGGGGAGAGGTGTGGTGTCTGGGGGAGAGTGTGGTGTCTGGGGGAGGGTGTGGTGTCTGGGGGAGAGTGTGGTGTCTGGGGGAGAGTGTGGTGTCTGGGGGAGAGTGTGGTGTCTGGGGGAGAGTGTGGAGAGAGTGTGGTGTCTGGGGGAGAGTGTGGTGTCTGGGGGAGGTGGGGTGTCTGGGAGAGAGTGGTGTCTGGGGGAGAGTGTGGTGTCTGGGGGAGAGTGTGGTGTCTGGGGGAGGGTGTGGTGTCTGGGGGAGAGTGTGGGGGAGGGTGTGGTGTCTGGGGGAGAGTGTGGTGTGGGGAGGGGTGTGGTGTCTGGGGGAGAGTGTGGTGTCTGGGGGAGAGTGTGTGTGTCTGGGGGAGAGTGTGGTGTCTGGGGGAGAGTGTGGTGTCTGGGGGAGGGTGTGGTGTCTGGGGGAGAGTGTGGTGTCTGGGGGAGAGTGTGGTGTCTGGGGGAGAGTGTGGTGTCTGGGGGAGAGTGTGGTGTCTGGGGGAGAGTGTGGTGTCTGGGGGAGAGTGTGGTGTCTGGGGGAGAGTGTGGTGTCTGGGGGAGAGTGTGGTGTCTGGGGGAGGGTGTGGTGTCTGGGGTGGTGTCTGGGGGAGAGTGTGGTGTCTGGGGGAGAGTGTGTGTGTCTGGGAAAGAGTGTGGTGTGTGGTGTGTCTGGGGGAGAGTGTGGTGTCTGGGGGAGAGTGTGGTGTCTGGGGGAGAGTGTGGTGTCTGGGGAGAGTCTGTGGTGTCTGGGGGAGGGTGTGGTGTCTTGGGGAGAGAGTGTGGTGTTTGGGGGAGAGTGTGGTGTCTGGGGGAGTGTGGTGTGTGGTGTCTGGGGGGAGAGTGTGGTGTCTGGGGGAGGGTGTGGTGTCTGGGGGAGGGTGTGGTGTTTGGGGGAGAGTGTGGTGTCTGGTGGGGGAGAGTGTGGTGTCTGGGGGGAGTGTGGTGTCTGGGGGAGAGTGTGGTGTCTGGGGGAGAGTGTGGTGTCTGGGGGAGAGTGTGGTGTCTGGGGGAGAGTGTGGTGTCTGGGGGAGAGTGTGGTGTCTGGGGGAGAGTGTGGTGTGAGAGTGTGGTGTCTGGGGGAGAGTGTGGTGTCTGGGGGAGAGTGTGGTGTCTGGGGGAGAGTGTGGTGTCTGGGGAGAGTGTGGTGTCTGGGGGAGAGTGTGGTGTCTGGGGGAGAGTGTGGTGTCTGGGGGAGAGTGTGGTGTCTGGGGGAGGGTGTGGTGTCTGGGGGAGAGTGTAGTGTCTGGGGGAGAGTGTGGTGTCTGGGGGAGGGTGTGGTGTCTGGGGGAGAGTGTGGTGTCTGGGGGGAGTGTGGTGTCTGGGGGAGGGTGTGGTGTCTGGGGGAGAGTGTGGTGTCTGGGGGAGGGTGTGGTGTCTGGGGGAGAGTGTGTCTGGTGTGTCTGGGGGAGAGTGTGGTGTCTGGGGGAGAGTGTGGTGTCTGGGGGAGGGTGTGGTGTCTGGGGGAGAGTGTGGTGTCTGGGGGAGGGTGTGGTGTCTGGGGGAGTGTGGTGTCTGGGGGAGAGTGTGGTGTCTGGGGGAGGGTGTGGTGTCTGGGGGAGAGTGTGGTGTTTGGGGGAGAGTGTGGTGTTTGGGGGAGAGTGTGGTGTCTGGGGAGAGTGTGGTGTCTGGGGGAGGGTGTGGTGGGGGAGAGTGTGGTGTCTGGGGGAGAGTGTGGTGTCTGGGGGAGAGTGTGGTGTCTGGGGGAGGGTGTGGTGTCTGGGGGAGAGTGTGGTGTCTGGGGGAGAGTGTGGTGTCTGGGGAGAGTGTGGTGTTTGGGGAGAGTGTGGTGGTCTGGGGGAGAGTGTGGTGTCTGGGGGAGGGTGTGGTGTCTGGGGGAGAGTGTGGTGTCTGGGGAGGGTGTGGTGTCTGGGGAGAGTGTGGTGTCTGGGGGAGAGTGTGGTGTCTGGGGGAGAGTGTGGTGTCTGGGGGAGGGTGTGGTGTCTGGGGAGAGTGTGGTGTCTGGGGAGGGTGTGGTGGGGGAGAGTGTGGTGTCTGGGGGAGGGTGTGGTGTCTGGGGGAGAGTGTGGTGTTGGGGGAGAGTGTGGTGTCTGGGGGAGGGTGTGGTGTCTGGGGGAGGGTGTGGTGTCTGGGGGAGAGTGTGGTGTGGTGTCTGGGGGAGAGTGTGGTGTCTGGGGGAGGGTGTGGTGTTTGGGGGAGAGTGTGGTGTCTGGGGGAGAGTGTGGTGTCTGGGAGAGTGTGGTGTCTGGGGGAGGGTGTGGTGTCTGGGGGAGGGTGTGGTGTCTGGGGGAGAGTGTGGTGTCTGGGGGAGGGTGTGGTGTTTGGGGGAGAGTGTGGTGTCTGGGGGAGAGTGTGGTGTCTGGGGGAGGGTGTGGTGTCTGGGGGAGAGTGTGGTGTCTGGGGGAGGGTGTGGTGTCTGGGGGAGAGTGTGGTGTCTGGGGGAGAGTGTGGTGTCTGGGGGAGGGTGTGGTGTCTGGGGGAGAGTGTGGTGTCTGGGGGTGTGTGGTGTTGGGGGAGAGTGTGGTGTCTGGGGGAGAGTGTGGTGTCTCTGGGGGGGAGTGTGGTGTGTGGTGTCTGGGGGAGAGTGTGGTGTCTGGGGGAGAGTGTGGTGTCTGGGGGAGAGTGTGGTGTCTGGGGGAGAGTGTGGTGTCTGGGGGAGGGTGTGGTGTCTGGGGGAGAGTGTGGTGTCTGGGGGAGGGTGTGGTGTTTGGGGGAGAGTGTGGTGTTTGGGGGAGAGTGTGGTGTTGGGGGGGAGGGTGTGGTGTCTGGGGGAGGGTGTGGTGTTTGGGGAGGGTGTGGAGTGTGGTGTCTGGGGGAGGGTGTGGTGTCTGGGGGAGGGTGTGGTGTCTGGGGGAGAGTGTGGTGTTTGGGGGAGAGTGTGGTGTCTGGGGGAGGGTGTGGTGTCTGGGGGAGGGTGTGGTGTCTGGGTGAGGGTGTGGTGTCTGGGTGAGGGTGATGGTCTGTGTCACAACACACACTACAGGGTGATGGTCTGTGTCACAACATACACTACAGGGTGATGGTCTGTGTCACAACACACACTACAGGGTGATGGTGATGGTCTGTGTCACAACACACACTACAGGGTGATGGTCTGTGTCACAACATACACTACAGGGTGAGGGTGATGGTCTGTGTCACAACACACACTACAGGGTGATGGTCTGTGTCACAACATACACTACAGGGTGAGGGTGATGGTCTGTGTCACAACACACACTACAGGGTGATGGTCTGTGTCACAACATACACTACAGGGTGAGGGTGATGGTCTGTGTCACAACACACACTACAGGGTGATGGTCTGTGTCACAACACACACTACAGGGTGATGGTCTGTGTCACAACATACACTACAGGGTGAGGGTGATGGTCTGTGTCACAACATACACTACAGGGTGATGGTCTGTGTCACAACACACACTACAGGGTGATGGTCTGTGTCACAACATACACTACAGGGTGATGGTCTGTGTCACAACACACACTACAGGGTGATGGTCTGTGTCACAACATACACTACAGGGTGAGGGTGATGGTCTGTGTCACAACACACACTACAGGGTGATGGTCTGTGTCACAACACACACTACAGGGTGAGGGTGATGGTCTGTGTCACAACACACACTACAGGGTGATGGTCTGTGTCACAACACACACTACAGGGTGAGGGTGATGGTCTGTGTCACAACACACACTACAGGGTGATGGTCTGTGTCACAACATACACTACAGGGTGAGGGTGATGGTCTGTGTCACAACACACACTACAGGGTGATGGTCTGTGTCGCAACATACACTACAGGGTGAGGGTGATGGTCTGTGTCACAACACACACTACAGGGTGATGGTCTGTGTCACAACACACACTACAGGGTGATGGTCTGTGTCACAACACACACTACAGGGTGATGGTCTGTGTCACAACACACACTACAGGGTGATGGTCTGTGTCACAACACACACTACAGGGTGATGGTCTGTGTCACAACACACACTACAGGGTGATGGTCTGTGTCACAACACACACTACAGGGTGATGGTCTGTGTCACAACACACACTACAGGGTGATGGTCTGTGTCACAACACACACTACAGGGTGATGGTCTGTGTTACAACACACACTACAGGGTGATGGTCTGTGTCACAACACACACTACAGGGTGATGGTCTGTGTCACAACACACACTACAGGGTGATGGTCTGTGTCACAACACACACTACAGGGTGATGGTCTGTGTCACAACACACACTACAGGGTGATGGTCTGTGTCACAACACACACTACAGGGTAATGGTCTGTGTCACAACACACACTACAGGGTGATGGTCTGTGTCACAACACACACTACAGGGTGATGGTCTGTGTCACAACACACACTATAGGGTGATGATCTGTGTCACAACACACACTACAGGGTGATGGTCTGTGTCACAACATACACTACAGGGTGATGGTCTGTGTCACAACACACACTACAGGGTGATGGTCTGTGTCACAACACACACTACAGGGTGATGGTCTGTGTCACAACACACACTACAGGGTGATGATCTGTGTCACAACACACACTACAGGGTGATGATCTGTGTCACAACACACACTACAGGGTGATGGTCTGTGTCACAACACACACTACAGGGTGATGGTCTGTGTCACAACACACACTACAGGGTGATGGTCTGTGTCACAACACACACTACAGGGTGAGGGTGATGGTCTGTGTCACAACATACACTACAGGGTGATGGTCTGTGTCACAACACACACTACAGGGTGATGGTCTGTGTCACAACATACACTACAGGGTGAGGGTGATGGTCTGTGTCACAACACACACTACAGGGTGATGGTCTGTGTCACAACACACACTACAGGGTGATGGTCTGTGTCACAACACACACTACAGGGTGATGGTCTGTGTCACAACATACACTACAGGGTGAGGGTGATGGTCTGTGTCACAACACACACTACAGGGTGATGGTCTGTGTCACAACATACACTACAGGGTGAGGGTGATGGTCTGTGTCACAACACACACTAAAGGGTGATGGTCTGTGTCACAACACACACTACAGGGTGAGGGTGATGGTCTGTGTCACAACACACACTACAGGGTGAGGGTGATGGTCTGTGTCACAACACACACTACAGGGTGATGGTCTGTGTCACAACACACACTACAGGGTGATGGTCTGTGTCACAACACACACTACAGGGTGATGGTCTGTGTCACAACACACACTACAGGGTGATGGTCTGTGTCACAACACACACTACAGGGTGATGGTCTGTGTCACAACACTACAGGGTGAGGGTGATGGTCTGTGTCACAACACACACTACAGGGTGATGGTCTGTGTCACAACACACACTACAGGGTGAGGGTGATGGTCTGTGTCACAACACACACTACAGGGTGATGGTCTGTGTCACAACACACACTACAGGGTGAGGGTGATGGTCTGTGTCACAACACACACTACAGGGTGATGGTCTGTGTCACAACACACACTACAGGGTGAGGGTGATGGTCTGTGTCACAACACACACTACAGGGTGATGGTCTGTGTCACAACATACACTACAGGGTGAGGGTGATGGTCTGTGTCACAACACACACTACAGGGTGATGGTCTGTGTCACAACACACACTACAGGGTGATGGTCTGTGTCACAACACACACTACAGGGTGAGGGTGATGGTCTGTGTCACAACACACACTACAGGGTGAGGGTGATGGTCTGTGTCACACTACAGGGTGATGGTCTGTGTCACAACTACACTTCAGGGTGAGGGTGATGGTCTGTGTCACAACACACACTACAGGGTGATGGTCTGTGTCACAACATACACTACAGGGTGAGGGTGATGGTCTGTGTCACAACACACACTACAGGGTGATGGTCTGTGTCACAACACACACTACAGGGTGAGGGTGATGGTCTGTGTCACAACACACACTACAGGGTGATGATCTGTGTCACAACACACACTACAGGGTGATGGTCTGTGTCACAACACACACTACATTGTGATGGTCTGTGTCACAACACACACTACAGGGTGATGGTCTGTGTCACAACACACACTACAGGGTGATGATCTGTGTCACAACACACACTACAGGGTGATGGTCTGTGTCACAACACACACTACAGGGTGATGGTCTGTGTCACAACACACACTACAGGGTGATGGTCTGTGTCACAACACACACTACAGGGGTGATGGTCTGTGTCACAACACACACTACAGAGTGAGGGTGATGATCTGTGTCACAACACACACTACAGGGGTGATGGTCTGTGTCACAACACACACTACAGGGTGATGGTCTGTGTCACAACACACACTACAGGGTGAGGGTGATGGTCTGTGTCACAACACACACTACAGGGTGATGGTCTGTGTCACAACACACACTACAGGGTGAGGGTGATGGTCTGTGTCACAACACACACTACAGGGTGATGATCTGTGTCACAACACACACTACAGGGTGATGGTCTGTGTCACAACACACACTACAGGGTGATGGTCTGTGTCACAACACACACTACAGGGTGATGGTCTGTGTCACAACACACACTACAGGGTGATGGTCTGTGTCACAACACACACTACAGGGTGATGGTCTGTGTCACAACACACACTACAGGGTGATGGTCTGTGTCACAACACACACTACAGGGTGATGGTCTGTGTCACAACACACACTACAGGGTGATGGTCTGTGTCACAACACACACTACAGGGTGATGGTCTGTGTCTGTGTCAACACACACTACAGGGTGATGGTCTGTGTCACAACACACACTACAGGGTGATGGTCTGTGTCACAACACACACTACAGGGTGATGGTCTGTGTCACAACACACACTACAGGGTGATGGTCTGTGTCACAACACACACTACAGGGTGATGGTCTGTGTCACAACACACACTACAGGGTGATGGTCTGTGTCACAACACACACTACAGGGTGATGATCTGTGTCACAACACACACTGCAGGGTGATGGTCTGTGTCACAACACACACTACAGGGTGATGGTCTGTGTCACAACACACACTACAGGGTGATGGTCTGTGTCACAACACACACTACAGGGTGAGGGTGATGGTCTGTGTCACAACACACACTACAGGGTGATGGTCTGTGTCACAACACACACTACAGGGTGAGGGTGATGGTCTGTGTCACAACACACACTAAAGGGTGATGGTCTGTGTCACAACACACACAGGGTGACATGGTCTGTGTCACAACACACACTACAGGGTGAGGGTGATGGTCTGTGTCACAACACACACTACAGGGTGATGGTCTGTGTCACAACACACACTACAGGGTGATGGTCTGTGTCACAACACACACTACAGGGTGATGGTCTGTGTACACACACACTACAGGGTGATGGTCTGTGTCACAACACACACTACAGGGTGATGGTCTGTGTCACAACACACACTACAGGGTGATGGTCTGTGTCACAACACACACTACAGGGTGATGGTCTGTGTCACAACACACACTACAGGGTGATGGTCTGTGTCACAACACACACTACAGGGTGATGGTCTGTGTCACAACACACACTACAGGGTGAGGGTGATGGTCTGTGTCACAACACACACTACAGGGTGAGGGTGATGGTCTGTGTCACAACACACACTACAGGGTGATGGTCTGTGTCACAACACACACTACAGGGTGAGGGTGATGGTCTGTGTCACAACACACACTACAGGGTGATGGTCTGTGTCACAACACACACTACAGGGTGATGGTCTGTGTCACAACACACACTACAGGGTGATGGTCTGTGTCACAACACACACTACAGGGTGATGGTCTGTGTCACAACACACACTACAGGGTGATGGTCTGTGTCACAACACACACTACAGGGTGATGGTCTGTGTCACAACACACACTACAGGGTGATGGTCTGTGTCACAACACACACTACAGGGTGATGGTCTGTGTCACAACACACACTACAGGGTGATGGTCTGTGTCACAACACACACTACAGGGTGATGGTCTGTGTCACAACACACACTACAGGGTGATGGTCTGTGTCACAACACACACTCAGGGTGAGGGTGATGGTCTGTGTCACACACACACTACAGGGTGATGGTCTGTGTCACAACACACACTACAGGGTGATGGTCTGTGTCACAACACACACTACAGGGTGATGGTCTGTGTCACAACACACACTACAGGGTGATGGATCTGTGTCACAACACACACTACATGGTCTGTGTCACAACACACACTACAGGGTGATGGTCTGTGTCACAACACACACTACAGGGTGAGGGTGATGGTCTGTGTCACAACACACACTACAGGGTGATGGTCTGTGTCACAACACACACTACAGGGTGATGGTCTGTGTCACAACACACACTACAGGGTGATGGTCTGTGTCACAACACACACTACAGGGTGATGGTCTGTGTCACACACACTACAGGGTGATGGTCTGTGTCACAACACACACTACAGGGTGATGGTCTGTGTCACAACACACACTACAGGGTGATGATCTGTGTCACAACACACACTACAGGGTGATGGTCTGTGTCACAACACACACTACAGGGTGAGGGTGATGGTCTGTGTCACAACACACACTACAGGGTGATGGTCTGTGTCTGTGTCACAACACACACTACAGGGTGATGGTCTGTGTCACAACACACACTACAGGGTGATGGTCTGTGTCACAACACACACTACAGGGTGATGGTCTGTGTCACAACACACACTACAGGGTGATGGTCTGTGTCACAACACACACTACAGGGTGATGGTCTGTGTCACAACACACACTACAGGGTGATGGTGAAGGTCTGTGTCACAACACACACTACAGGGTGATGGTCTGTGTCACAACACACACTACAGGGTGATGGTGAAGGTCTGTGTCACAACACACACTACAGGGTGATGGTCTGTGTCACAACACACACTACAGGGTGATGGTCTGTGTCACAACACACACTACAGGGTGATGGTCTGTGTCACAACACACACTACAGGGTGATGGTCTGTGATGGTGAAGGTCTGTGTCCCAACACACACTACAGGGTGATGGTCTGTGTCACAACACACACTACAGGGTGATGGTCTGTGTCACAACACACACTACAGGGGTGATGGTCTGTGTCACAACACACACTACAGGGTGATGGTCTGTGTCACAACACACACTACAGGGTGATGGTCTGTGTCACAACACACACTACAGGGTGATGGTCTGTGTCACAACACACACTACAGGGGTGATGGTCTGTGTCACAACACACACTACAGGGGTGATGGTCTGTGTCACAACATGCTTCCCACTACAATTGAAAGTATCATAAAAATCATCAAGACTTAATCAAAAAAGGTATATGCAGGCAAATGTTTGTAAACAAAATAAAAAAAGATTTACACGTGACATTAATGATGTAAATTAATGTGTAAACAAATTAGGAGTCAGGTCTTGCAGGTTTGGTAAGTAAGTTTGTGTCTTTATTAAATAGATAATTATCAGTTAATTCATATTTTCTGCCAGAGTTCACCGAATTGGCTTCGTTATAAATGGAAATTAAATGTTTCAATTTAATAATTTCATGGTATGAATATTATATCATATATATATGCTCTCACGCACGCACGTGCACACACACACACACGCACACACACAAACAGAACACCAGAAAGCAGAGAGAGATACCAGAGAACCAGGAATGAGTACGTCAGGGTGAGAAGAGAAGCAGAGAAAAATTTTGAAAATGATATAGCAAACAAAGCCAAGACCGAACCAAAGCTACTCCACAGTCACATCAGAAGGAAAACAACAGTGAAAGAACAGGTATTGAAACTTAGAACAGGCGAGGACAGGTATACAGAGAATGACAGAGAGGTGTGTGAGGAACTCAACAAGAGGTTCCAGGAGGTCTTCACAATAGAACAGGGTGAGGTCACTGTGCTAGGAGAAAGGGAGGTAAACCAGGCGGCCTTGGAGGAGTTCGAAATTACGAGAGAGGAGGTCAAGAGACACCTGCTGCATCTGGATGTTAGAAAGGCTGTTGGTCCAGATGGGATCTCACCATGGGTACTGAAAGAGTGTGCAGAGGCACTTTGCCTGCCACTCTCCATAGTGTATAGTAAGTCACTAGAGACGGGAGACCTACCAGAAATATGGAAGACGGCGAATGTGGTCCCAATATACAAAAAGGGCGACAGACAAGAGGCACTGAACTACAGGCCAGTGTCCTTGACTTGTATACCATGCAAGGTGATGGAGAAGATCGTGAGAAAAAACCTGGTAACACATCTGGAGAGAAGGGACTTCGTGACAAATCGCCAACATGGTTTCAGGGAGGGTAAATCTTGCCTTACAGGCTTGATAGAATTCTACGATCAGGTGACACAGATTAAGCAAGAAAGAGAGGGCTGGGCGGACTGCATTTTCTTGGGTGAGGGGTGAGACCTCCGATTGGCGTGAAGTCACCAGTGGAGTCCCACAGGGCTCTGTACTCGGTCCTATCTTGTTTCTGATATATGTAAATGATCTCCCGGAGGGTATCGATTCATTTCTCTCAATGTTTGCGGACGATGCTAAAATTATGAGAAGGATTAAAACAGAAGAGGACTGTTTGAGGCTTCAAGAAGACCTAGACAAGCTGAAGGAATGGTCGAACAAATGGTTGTTAGAGTTTAACCCAACCAAATGTAATGTAATGAAGATAGGTGTAGGGAGCAGGAGGCCAGATACAAGGTATCATCTGGGAGAGGAAATTCTTCAGGAGTCAGAGAAGGAAAAAGACTTGGGGGTTGATATCACGCCAGACCTGTCTCCTGCAGCACATATCAAGCGGATAACATCAGCGGCATATGCCAGGCTGGCCAACATACGAACGGCATTCAGAAACTTGTGTAAAGAATCATTCAGAACTTTGTATACCACATATGTCAGGCCAATCCTGGAGTATGCAGCCCCAGCATGGAGTCCATATCTAGTCAAGGATAAGACTAAACTGGAAAAGGTTCAAAGGTTTGCCACCAGACTAGTACCCGAGCTGAGAGGTATGAGCTACGAGGAAAGACTACGGGAATTAAACCTCACTTCGCTGGAAGACAGAAGAGTTAGGGGGGACATGATCACCACATTCAAGATTCTGAAGGGGATTGATAGGGTAGATAAAGACAGTCTATTTAACGCAAGGGGAACACGCACAAGGGGACACAGGTGGAAACTGAGTGCCCAAATGAGCCACAGAGATATTAGAAAGAACTTTTTTAGTGTCAGAGTGGTTGACAAATGGAATGCATTAGGAAGTGATGTGGTGGAGGCTGACTCCATACACAGTTTCAAGTGTAGATATGACAGAGCCCGATAGGCTCAGGAATCTGTACACCTGTTGATTGACGGTTGAGAGGCGGGACCAAAGAGCCAGAGCTCAACCCCCGCAAACACAACTAGGTGAGTACACACACACACACACACACACACACACACACACACACACACACACACACACACACACACACACACACACACACACACACACACAGTTGTGTTGTGGCCATCGTGCTAGATGGACGTGGGTTTGGGCGCTCCTGGGTCACTAGTGCAGTCAGTGGGAGGGGTGATCAGGCTACTTCGAAGTGAAAAAGTGTATAGGAGTGAATGAAAAAACTGAGATTTTGACTAAAACCATAGGGTAGTGAAGAAAAACAGTAGAAATAGCGTAACTGAAAATAGTTGTTGAACGCATAGTGGCAGTGTGAACAGTGGAGCAGACTTCACGCTGACTGTGACCTCACAGCCTCAATCTGTGACCGACCGTGACCTCACCCCGGCAGCAACCCTTCCTACACCACGTGGGAAGACGCTTGGAGTCTCGCCTATTATGTTAGCAGGTCGGTAAGGTAATTGGAACCCCCTGTGGGTAAGGTTGCATTATAGCAATGCCTAGGTCAGGAAGGGCGTCTAGGTCCAGCAGTATTATGAAAGAAGAAGAGGATAGGTTTGTGGAAAAGATGTTTGGGAAATTTGCAGAAATAAGGGAAGCATGGCAAGAGAAGGGGGAGTGGTGGGGGATGGAGGATGGAGTAGTAAGTGTGGGAGGGGTGGGGGTCAGCCAGGAGATGGTGGCGACCAGCATGACCCTTCACTGAGAAAGAGGTCAATCATAATCCATGGATTACTTGAAGCCAAGGCATCATTGAAACAGGAAAGGATGGAGGTTGAAGATTTTGAGTCACAGGGGATCTTGTGAGATATCAGAGCCGAGATGGAAGGGAATGAGGTGGGAATCCACCGCAGCATTGGGGCTTATAACTGTAACAAGAAACAACCTGCCCTGGTACAGTTCACTAACGAAGAGGCTGTGGATTACATACTGCAACACAAGCACTTACTCAGAGGTAGCGAAAACTTTTACAACATGTATATTGACAGATATATGACAAAAGATGAGCAAATAGACCACAGGGCGAGCCGTCCTCCACGACACACATCGTCCCATTTGAGCGTAGTTACACCCACCCCAGTGCTGCCCCACCCCGTGCTAACCCACCCGTGCTAACCCAGTGCTAACCCACCCCGTGCTAACCCACCCAGTGCTAACCCACCCCGTGCTAACCCACCCCGTGCCCCACCCACCCCGTGCTAACCCACCCCGTGCTAACCCACCCGTGCTGCTAACCCACCCCGTGCCCCACCCCGTGCTAACCCACCCCGTGCTAACCCACCCCCGTGCTAACCCACCCCGTGCTAACCCACCCCGTGCTAACCCACCCCGTGCTAACCCACCCCGTGCTAACCCACCCCCGTGCTAACCCACCCCCGTGCTAACGAGCCCACACCTACTTCCCAGGTCACACCCTCCCCAAATCAGCCCTCCCTGCCCCTGCTTATCTCCCCAACACCTCCCCTGACCCCATTGCAATCAAATCCATCTGCTTCATCCCACATTCCAAGGACCCCCTCATCCCCTCGACCCCCAAAACCCTCCCAGCTCTCATCCCCTCACCCCCAAAACCTGCCCAGCCCTCATCCTCTCAACCACCAAAACCCACCCAGCCCTAACCCCTCCTCATCCCCTCTTCTTCCATGTGACCCCCTACCCTTGCGAGGGGGACACATGGACCTCCCGTTGGGGACGGGGGACACCCCCACCTCTTCCTCCATTTCCCTCTTCCCCTCTTCTGCCCCAATGTCCTCACCTACCCCTGAGTTTCCCCTGACTAATACAAACTCTATCCCACTCTCACTCTCCATGATCCATCCGCCCCTTTTCCCCCACCCCCTTTATCCTTTTCTCCCCTCCCCCCAACCTCTCAACCTCTATCTGACTCTCAACCTTACGCTACCATCTTCAGACCCAGTATGTCCTTACTACTCCAGACCTACCTACCCAGGCCCTACCCCAGACCCTCCTACCTACCTTCCTAGAAGCCCAGCCCCCATTTGCCCCCCAAGCACCCCTCCAGATCCCATCCACCCCCCCAGACACCCCCGGATCCTTCCAGAACCCCAGAGAAAGGGCGAACTCTAGTACCAGAGTTTCCATGAAGAATCTCAAGGTTTGGTACACCAATGCTGATGGGGTATCTAATAAAGCAGAAGAGATAAAAGAAAGAGTGAGTGAAGCAGATCCTGACAGTTGCACTAGTGGAAACTAAAATAAATAACATGATCTCGAATGCAATCTTTCCTGAAGGGTACCAGGTGATAAGAAAAGAGAGGACACAGAGACAGGGAGGGGGAGTGGCACTCCTAATAAAGCGGAAATGGAAGTTTGAAGACCTGGGAAATCGGGTTACCAATGAGAGCACAAGCTTCATACATGGAACTCTGACAGCAGATGGGAGGAAGATTGTGATCTTGGTACTCTACAATCCCCCACCAAACAGTAGAAGACCCAGGCAGGAGTATGATGACAACAACAAGGCATGTATAGATGAACTGCAGAAGGCAGCAACACTAGCCCACAGAATGAGAGCGAAGCTGCTGATCATGGGGGACCTAAATCATGGAGAGATAAATTGGGAATCAAGGAATCCCTATGGAGGGGACGAAACGTGGGGAGCAAAATTAGTAGATGTTATAGACAGGAATTTCCTGACACAACATGTGAAGGAAGACACAAGGGAAAGAGGAGGAGATGCACCGAGCCTATTAGACCTGATTTTCACCCAGAACGTAGAAGACATCGAGAATTTGGAGCATGAAATACCTCTAGGAGCCAGTGACCATTGTGTCCTAGTTTGTGACTACATGATGGAATTCAAACTTATGACCATGGGACAAGAGATCTGGGAAAGGAGAGTTGACTACAGGAAAGGGGACTATAAGAGGATAAGGGACTATCTGGATGAAGTGCAGTGGGAGGAAGAAATTAGAGGAAAAACAGTCCAAGATATGATGGACCTAGTCATACAGAAATGCCAGGAGGTCGAAGAGAGATTTATACCAACAGTAAAGGGAAAAAATAAGAAGGAATATAATAACCCATGGTTTAATAGACAGTGTCAGGAAGCAAAAATGGCCAGCAGGCGGGAGTGGAGGAAGTACAGAAGACAAAGAACAGAGGACAACAGGATCAGATACAACAGAGCTAGGAACGATTACATTAACATAAGACGAACATCGGAAAGGAACAATGAGAACGATATTGCGATCAAAGAGAAAAAACAACCTAATTTACTACACAGTCATATAAGAAGAAAAATGTCGGTGAACGACCAAGTGACAAGACTAAGGAAGACAGAGGGGGCATATACTGAAAGTGACAAGGAAATCTGCGAGGCACTGAATGCCAGTTTCCATGGAGTGTTCACTACCGAGCCTGAGCAGCTCCCATTATTGGAAGGGGTTACCCTAGATGAAAGACTATCAGATATAGAGGTGACAGCAGAGGAGGTAATGAAACAGTTGACAACTCTAGATGCAACTAAAGCAGTTGGACCAGACAAAGTATCACCGTGGATACTAAAAGAAGCAGCGCAGGCCCTCAGCGTGCCTCTGGCAATGCTCTTTAATGAGTCACTTATGGTACCCGTACACTCACTCATGGTACCTGTACATGGTACCAGGTACCATGGAACAACTGTTTGTCCCAGAACATCAGGACCCCCGCCCCCCTCCTCCGACTCTACGAAGCTCCTTAGATGATCTGATCATCGTAACTACCCGTCCATACCTGTTGTTGTCAGCCACAGTGTTGCTGGCCACGCAGGACTCAGCACCTCATCACCCAGCCAGTGAGTGGCCCTCATCACCACTCCTGTTGTCCCCTGCACCAAGCCTGCTCAACCAACACTGACACAACACACCCGCCGCTCCACAACCCTCCTCATCCACAACAATAACAACATCACGATCAACAAAAACAAGACCATTGTGCCAAACCTTGGTGGATAGGTCACTCATCCCATGGTGGATAGGTCACTCATCCCATGGTGGATAGGTCACTCATCCCATGGTGGATAGGTCACTCATCCCATGGTGGATAGGTCACTCATCCCATGGTGGATATGTCACTCATCCCATGGTGGATAGGTCACTCATCCCATGGTGGATAGGTCACTCATCCCATGGTGGATAGGTCACTCATCCCATGGTGGATAGGTCACTCATCCCATGGTGGATAGGTCACTCATCCCATGGTGGATAGGTCACTCATCCCATGGTGGATAGGTCACTCATCCCATGGTGGATAGGTCACTCATCCCATGGTGGATAGGTCACTCATCCCATGGTGGATAGGTCACTCATCCCATGGTGGATAGGTCACTCATCCCATGGTGGATAGGTCACTCATCCCATGGTGGATAGGTCACTCATCCCATGGTGGATAGGTCACTCATCCCATGGTGGTGGATAGGTCACTCATCCCATGGTGGATATGTCACTCATCCCATGGTGGATAGGTCACTCATCCCATGGGTCACTCATCCCATGGTGGATAGGTCACTCATCCCATGGTGGATAGGTCACTCATCCCATGGTGGATATGTCACTCATCCCATGGTGGATAGGTCACTCATCCCATGGTGGATAGGTCACTCATCCCATGGTGGATATGTCACTCATCCCATGGTGGATAGGTCACTCATCCCATGGTGGATAGGTCACTCATCCCATGGTGGATAGGTCACTCATCCCATGGTGGATGGATGTCACTCATCCCATGGTGGATAGGTCACTCATCCCATGGTGGATGGTCACTCATCCCATGGTGGGTCACTCATCCCATGGTGGATAGGTCACTCATCCCATGGTGGATAGGTCACTCATCCCATGGTGGATATGTCACTCATCCCATGGTGGATAGGTCATGGTGGATAGGTCACTCATCCCATGGTGGATAGGTCACTCATCCCATGGTGGATAGGTCACTCATCCCATGGTGGATAGGTCACTCATCCCATGGTGGATAGGTCACTCATCCCATGGTGGATAGGTCACTCATCCCATGGTGGATAGGTCACTCATCCCATGGTGGATAGGTCACTCATCCCATGGTGGATAGGTCACTCATCCCATGGTGGATAGGTCACTCATCCCATGGTGGATAGGTCACTCATCCCATGGTGGATAGGTCACTCATCCCATGGTGGATAGGTCACTCATCCCATGGTGGATAGGTCACTCATCCCATGGTGGATAGGTCACTCATCCCATGGTGGATAGGTCACTCATCCCATGGTGGATAGGTCACTCATCCCATGTTGGATAGGTCACTCATCCCATTGTGGATAGGTCACTCATCCCATGGTGGATAGGTCACTCATCCCATGGTGGATAGGTCACTCATCACATGGTGGATAGGTCACTCATCCAATGGTGGATAGGTCACTCATCCCATGGTGGATAGGTCACTCATCCCATGGTGGATAGGTCACTCATCCCATGGTGGATAGGTCACTCATCCCATGGTGGATAGGTCACTCATCCCATGGTGGATAGGTCACTCATCCCATGGTGGATAGGTCACTCATCCCATGGTGGATAGGTCACTCATCCCATGGTGGATAGGTCACTCATCCCATGGTGGATAGGTCACTCACTCCCATGGTGGATAGGTCCCTCATCCCATGGTGGATAGGTCACTCATCCCATGGTGGATAGGTCACTCATCCCATGGTGGATAGGTCACTCATCCCATGGTGGATAGGTCACTCATCCCATGGTGGATAGGTCACTCATCCCATGGTGGATAGGTCACTCATCCCATGGTGGATAGGTCACTCATCCCATGGTGGATAGGTTACCCCAACCCATGGTGGATAGGTTACCCTAACACATGGTGGATAGGTCACTCAACCCATAGTGGATAGGTCACTCAACCCATGGTGGATAGGTCACTCATCCCATGGTGGATAGGTTACCCCAACCCATGGTGGATAGGTTACCCTAACACATGGTGGATAGGTCACTCAACCCATAGTGGATAGGTCACTCAACCCATGGTGGATAGGTCACTCATCCCATGGTGGATAGGTTACCCCAACCCATGGTGGATAGGTCACTCAACCCATAGTGGATAGGTCACTCAACCCATGGTGGATAGGTAACTCATCACATGGTGGATAGGTTACCAAAACCCATGGTGGATAGGTCACTCAACCCATGGTGGATAGGTCACTCATCCCATGGTGGATAGGTCACCCAACCCTTGATGGATAGGTCACTCATCCCTTGGTGGATAGGTCACTCATCCCTTGGTGGATAGGTCACTCATCCTATGGTTGATAAGTCACTCATCCCATGGTGGATAGGTCACTCATCCTATGGTGGATAGGTCACTCATCCTATGGTGGATAGGTCACTCAACCCATGGTGGATAGGTCACTCAACCCATGGTGGATAGGTCACTCATCCCTTGGTGGATAGGTCACTCATCCCTTGGTGGATAGGTCACTCAACCCTTGGTGGATAGGTCACTCAACCCTTGGTGGATAGGTCACTCAACTCATGGTGGATAGGTCACTCATCCCATGGTGGATAGGTCACCCAACCCATAGTGGATAGGTCACCCAACCCATGGTGGATAGGTCACTCAACCCATGGTGGATAGGTCACTCAACCCATGGTGGATAGGTCACTCAACCCATGGTGGATAGGTAACTCATCACATGGTGGATAGGTTACCAAAACCCATGGTGGATAGGTCACTCATCCCATGGTGGATAGGTCACTCATCCTATGGTGGATAGGTCACTCAACCCATGGGGGATAGGTCACTCATCCCTTGATGGATAGGTCACTCATCCCTTGGTGGATAGGTCACTCAACCCATGGTGGATAGGATGGACCATGGGATGGGACCATGGGATGGACCATGGGATGGGACCATGGGATGGGACCATGGGATGGGACCATGGGATGGACCATGAGATGGGACCATGGGATGGGACCATGGGATGGGACCATGGGATGGGACCATGGGATGGACCATGGGATGGGACCATGGGATGGGACCATGGGATGGGACCATTGGATGGGACCATGGGATGGACCATGGGATGGGACCATGGGATGGGACCATGATGGGATGGGACCATGGGATGGGACCATGGGATGGGATCATGGGATGGGACCATGGGATGGGACCATGGGATGGGACCATGGGATGGGACCATGGGATGGGACCATGGGATGGACCATGGGATGGGACCATGGGATGGACCATGGGATGGGACCATGGGATGGGACCATGGGATGGGACCATGGGATGGGACCATGGGATGGGACCATGGGATGGGACCATGGGATGGGACCATGGGATGGGACCATGGGATGGGACCATGGGATGATAACGATAAAACAGAAGAGAGAGACAGAGAAGGGTGTGCTACATTTTCCTTGACTACCAGAAAGCATTTACCAGAGTCCTGAACTAAAAGTTTCTACACAAACATAATACCAGGCTGGCATAACTGGTCAGGTGTGCTGTGATGATACGGCGCCATTGTATAACACGACTGTCAGGTGGAAGGCGGGGCCCAAGAGCTGAGGGTAGACACTGGAGGCAGAAGTTAGAACAAACAGAATCTAATATGTCCTCTTGAGTCAACATGATGAGACGGAGAGAGTAATTAATTGTGCAAGCCTTAGAGCTGCTCTCACTGAGGACGACCCCTGAGGACGACCCCTGAGGACGACCACTGAGGACGACCACTGAGGACGACCACTGAGGACGACCTCTGAGGACGACCACTGAGGACGACCACTGAGGACGACCTCTGAGGACGACCACTGAAGACGACCTCTGAGGACGACCACTGAGGACGACCTCTGAGGACGACCTCTGAGGACGACCTCTGAGGACGACCACTGAGGACGACTTCTGAGGACGACCACTGAGGACGACCACTGAGGACTACCTCTGAGGACGACCACTGAGGACGACCACTGAGGACGACCTCTGAGGACGACCTCTGAGGACGACCCCTGAGGACGACCTCTGAGGACGACCTCTGAGGACGACCCCTGAGGACGACCTCTGAGGACGACCTCTGAGGACGACCACTGAGGACGACCACTGAGGACGACCCCTGAGGACGACCTCTGAAGACGACCTCTGAGGACGACCCCTGAGGACGACCACTGAGGACGACTTCTGAGGACGACCACTGAGGACGCGTCGACCACTGAGGACGACCTCTGAGGACGACAACTGAGGACGACCACTGAGGAAGACCACTGAGGACGACCATTAGGACGCGTCGACCACTGAGGACGACCATTGAAGACGACCACTGAGGACGACCACTGAGGACGACCATTGAGGACGCGTCGACCACTGAGGACAACCACTGAGGACAACCACTGAGGACAACCACTGAGGACGACCACTGAGGACGACCACTGAGGACGACCATTGAAGACGACCACTGAGGACGACCACTGAGGACGACCATTAGGACGCGTCGACCACTGAGGACGACCATTGAAGACGACCACTGAGGACGACCACTGAGGACGACCATTGAGGACGCGTCGACCACTGAGGACGACCACTGAGGACGACCACTGAGGACGACCATTGAAGACGACCACTGAGGACAACCACTGAGGACAACCACTGAGGACGACCACTGAGGACGACCACTGAGGACGACCATTGAGGACGCGTCGACCACTGAGGACGACCACTGAGGACGACTTCTGAGGACGACCACTGAAGACGCGTCGACCACTGAGGACGACAACTGAGGACGACATCTGAGGACGACCACTGAGGACGACCACTGAGGACGACCACTGAGGACGACCTCTGAGGACGACCATTGAGGACGCGTCGACCACTGAGGACGACCATTGAAGACGACCACTGAGGACGACCATTGAGGACGCGTCGACCACTGAGGACGACCATTGAAGACGACTACTGAGGACAACCACTGAGGACGACCACTGAGGACGACCACTGAGGACGACCACCGAGGACGACCATTGAAGACGACCATTGAAGACGACCACTGAGGACAACCACTGAGGACGACCACTGAGGACGACCACTGAGGACGTCCATTGAAGACGACCATTGAAGACGACCACTGAGGACAACCACTGAGGACGACCACTGAGGACGACCATTGAAGACGACCACTGAGGACAACCACTGAGGACGACCACTGAGGACGACCACCGAGGACGACCATTGAAGACGACCACTGAAGACGACCACTGAGGACGACCACTGAGGACGACCATTGAAGACGACCACTGAGGACGACCACTGAGGACGACCATTGAAGACGACCACTGAGGACGACCACTGAGGACGACCATTGAAGACGACCACTGAGGACGACCACTGAGGACGACCATTGAAGACGACCACCGAGGACGACCACTGAGGACGACCATTGAAGACGACCACTGAGGACGACCATTGAAGAAGACCACTGAGGACGACCACTGAGGACGACCACTGAGGACGACCACTGAGGACGACCATTGAAGACGACCACTGAGGACGACCACTGAGGACGACCAATGAAGACGACCACTGAGGACGACCACTGAGGACGACCATTGAAGAAGACCACTGAGGATGACCACTGAGGACGACCATTGAAGACGACCACTGAGGACGACCATTGAAGAAGACCACTGAGGATGACCACTGAGGACGACCACTGAGGACGACCACTGAGGACGACCACTGAGGACGACCATTGAAGACGACCACTGAGGACGACCACTGAGGACGACCATTGAAGACGACCATTGAGGACGACCACTGAGGACGACCACTGAGGACGACCACTGAGGACGACCACTGAGGACGACCACTGAGGACGACCATTGAAGACGACCATTGAGGACGACCACTGAGGACGACCACTGAGGACGACCACTGAGGACGACCACTGAGGACGACCGCTTGACAGCAGTGTACAGGAACATGTATAGTCTCACCCGTCTTCTCAATACGTCGCATTTCTTACGGAATCAACCAAGCCGTCAAAAATGGAGGGTAATATTGAGGTTTTCCATGCCTCGGCCTCGATAGGTTGGGTGGGTTGGTTGGGTTGGCACGTCTCTGGGTTAGGCCAAACAGTTGACGTTTGTTACGGAGTGGAACATGAGGAGAACTGGCAGTATTGTTTGTGTAAATGTTCCTGTGACGGGTATACACCCCGGCCCTGTTACACCCCGGCCCTGGTACACCCCGGCCCTGTTACACCCCGGCCCTGTTACACCCCGGCCCTGGTACACCCCGGCCCTGGTACACCCCGGCCCTGTTACACCCCGGCCCTGGTACACCCCGGCCCTGGTACACCCCGGCCCTGGTACACCCCGGCCCTGGTACACCCCGGCCCTGGTACACCCCGGCCCTGGTACACCCCGGCCCTGGTACACCCCGGCCCTGTTACACCCCGGCCCTGGTACACCCCGGCCCTGGTACACCCCGGCCCTGGTACACCCCGGCCCTGGTACACCCCGGCCCTTGTACACCCCGGCCCTGGTACACCCCGGCCCTGTTACACCCGGGCCCTGGTACACCCCGGCCCTGGTACACCCCGGGCCTGTTACACCCCGGCCCTGGTACACCCCGGCCCTGGTACACCCCGGCCCTGTTACACCCCGGCCCTGGTACACCCCGGCCCTGGTACACCCCGGCCCTGTTACACCCCGGCCCTGGTACACCCCGGCCCTGGTACACCCCGGCCCTGGTACACCCCGGCCCTGGTACACCCCGGCCCTGGTACACCCCGGCCCTGGTACACCCCGGCCCTGGTACACCCCGGCCCTAGTACACCCCGGCCCTGTTACACCCCGGCCCTGGTACACCCCGGCCCTGGTACACCCCGGCCCTGGTACACCCCGGCCCTGTTACACCCCGGCCCTGGTACACCCCGGCCCTGGTACACCCCGGCCCTGGTACACCCCGGCCTTGTACACCCCGGCCCTGTTACACCCCGGCCCTGGTACACCCCGGCCCTGGTACACCCCGGCCCTGGTACACCCCGGCCCTGGTACACCCCGGCCCTGTTACACCCCGGCCCTGGTACACCCCGGCCCTGTTACACCCCGGCCCTGGTACACCCCGGCCCTGGTACACCCCGGCCCTGGTACACCCCGGCCCTGGTACACCCCGGCCCTGTTACACCCCGGCCCTGGTACACCCCGGCCCTGGTACACCCCGGCCCTGGTACACCCCGGCCCTAGTACACCCCGGCCCTGTTACACCCCGGCCCTGGTACACCCCGGCCCTGGTACACCCCGGCCCTGTTACAACCCGGCCCTGTTACACCCCGGCCCTGGTACACCCCGGCCCTGGTACACCCCGGCCCTGGTACACCCCGGCCTTGTACACCCGGCCCTGTTACACCCCGGCCCTGGTACACCCCGGCCCTGGTACACCCCGGCCCTGGTACACCCCGGCCCTGGTACACCCCGGCCCTGTTACACCCCGGCCCTGGTACACCCCGGCCCTGTTACACCCCGGCCCTGGTACACCTCGGCCCTGGTACACCCCGGCCCTGGTACACCCCGGCCCTGGTACACCCCGGCCCTGTTACACCCCGGCCCTGGTACACCCCGGCCCTGGTACACCCCGGCCCTGGTACACCCCGGCCCTGGTACACCCCGGCCCTGTTACACCCCGGCCCTGTTACACCCCGGCCCTGGTACACCCCGGCCCTGTTACACCCCGGCCCTGGTACACCCCGGCCTTGGTACACCCCGGCCCTGGTACACCCCGGCCCTGTTACACCCCGACCCTGGTACACCCCGGCCCTGGTACACCCCGGCCCTGGTACACCCCGGCTCTGGTATACCCCGGCCCTGGTACACCACGGCCCTGGTACTCCCCGGCCCTGTTCTTTCCCCACCAAGTCTCATCCCTAGGGAACCCAAGCTAATATTTCCCCACCAAGACTCACCCATAGGAAACCCCGCTAGGACTTATCCTGAGTTTTCGTTCTTTCATTTGGTTCCTGCCCACTGATCGCCCCCCCCACCCATCCCAGCATCCATTCCATCTCCCGGACGCTCGTCTCCCCTCCCATCTGGCCGGGGCGCCGGGGAGAGGTCCATCTTCTTAGGGACTAAACCCATTGAAGAGTCCGGGCTGATGACTTACACCAAGGGAGGCCAGGAAGCCTGTACTCGGGCTCAAGCCACCTATTGGCCCTCCCCAGGATGCAACCCACAACAGTTCCCTAACTCCCGGGTACCTACTGTTACTGCTAGGTGAACAGATGCATCAGGTGGCTTCGATTGAAGGTCATGAACTTATGAGAGAGAGAGAGAGAGAGAGACAGATAGACAGAGATATTGTACTCACCTAATTGTGCTTGCGGGGGTTGAGCTCTGGCTCTTTGGTCCCGCCTCTCAACTGTCAATCAACAGGTGTACAGGTTCCTGAGCCTATTGGGCTCTATCATATCTACACTTGAAACTGTGTATGGAGTCAGCCTCCACCACATCACTGCCTAATGCATTCCATTTGTCAACCACTCTGACACTAAAAAAGTTCTTTCTAATATCTTTCTGTGGCTCATTTGGGCACTCAGTTTCCACCTGTGTCCCCTAGTGCATGTGCCCCTTGTGTTAAACAGCCTGTCTTTATCAACCCTGTCAATTCCCTTGAGGATCTTGAATGTGGTGATCATGTCCCCCTAACTCTTCTGTCTTCCAACGAAGTGAGGTTTAATTCCCGTAGTCTCTCCTCGTAGCTCATACCTCTCAGCTCGGGTACTAGTCTGGTGGCAAGCCTTTGAACCTTTTCCATTTTAGTTTTATGCTTGACTAGATATGGACTCCATGCTGGTGCTGCATACTCCAGGATTGGTCTGACATATGTGGTATATAACGTTCTGAAAGATTCCTTACACAAGTTTCTAAAGGCCGTTGTTATGTTAGCCAACCTGGCATATGCTGCTGCTGTTATCCTCTTGATATGAGCATCAGGGGACAGGTCTGGCGTGATATCAACCCCCAGGTCTTTCTCTCTCTCGGACTCTTGAAGTATTTCACCTCCCAAGTGATACCTTGTATCTGGTCTCCTGCTTCCTACCTCTATCTTCATTACATTACATTTGCTTGGATTAAACTCTAACAGCCATTTGTTCGACCATTCCTGCAGCTTGTCCAGGTCTTCTTGAAGCCTCAAGCTGTCCTCATCTGTCTTAATCTGTCTCATAATTTTGGCGTCGTCAGCAAACATTGAGAGGAATGAGTCTATACCCTCTGGGAGATCATTTACGTATATCAGAAACAGGATAGGTCCAAGTTTTACGGCCCTCTCGGGTCGCAACCGGGTTCTTTCTCCGATGTTGTTAGAGGTAGGGTATCCGGCCCCAAGCTAGTAGTGGCTTTCAAGGGATGTGATCCGTAACGCAAGTAAAATAAAAGGGGAAGGGAGACAAAGGCAAAAACTTAATAATATAATTATCACCGTCACCATAAATAATATAAAGGTTATCACAAGGGGGAGGAATAAACACTATAATATACAACGTAGTCTTCCTCTGAAGACTCTGGACGTTCACGGTGCTCAACGAAGCTAAGCTCTTGGTCCTCTTGTGGCCTCACGACGAATCCTTCGATTCTCTTGAGTCTACCCTGGCCACAGGCCAGCCAAATCACAGTTCCACTGGGGGACACCGTCGTGGAGGCCATCAACCACAAGTCCAGCCGGTAGCTGGCAGGTTCCAATCAGCAACGCTGGTTAGGCCACTCCACGACCGATACTAGGGTAGCGAGCCCTAGTCAGGAGCCTCGTGTGATCCCACAGACCACTCTCCTCGTCACTACACCCCAGTGGTTAAGCGTCTCCACCAGTCAGTCCCGGGTACGACAATCCCTCAGCTGCCACGTCACAGACAGGCTAACACCACAGTGTTCATCCGGGGGGCGACTCACAGCTGCTGCAGCAAATACTTGGAGACGAGACGGCTGCCTTGGGTAGACTCATCCACTGTCCGATTCAGCAGTCCCAGGTCGACTCTGTAATCAGACACGTCATCAGTAATAGGGACACCATAGGGCACGTCACTTACAGGCTTAGACACAAACGCCCGACGTATCCACTCCATAGATGGCGTTGCTGTCTAAGCTCCGCCTCACCAGAGGTCAGCAGCGGCTGTGTTATGAGCTGATCAGGACGGGAAACTAGCCCTTGAGGCCAGTATATCTCGTCCTCACTAGGTGGCGTCGTCCATTTGGAGGGGGTTTCGGGAGCCGACCCACAGATGGCGCTGTCGTCACTGCTCCATGCTCGGACGCTGGGCTCGGGTCCGTAACAACAGAGCCCTGTGGGACTCCACTGGTGACTTCACGCCAGTCTGAGGTCTCACCCCTCACTGTAACTCTCTGCTTCCTATGGTTTAGGTACTCCCTTATCCACTGGAACGCCCTACCAGTTACTCCTGCCTGTTTCTCTAGCTTATGCATCAACCTTTTATGGGGTACTGTGTCAAAGGCTTTCCGACAGTCCAAAAAAATGCAGTCCGCCCACCCTTCTCTTTCTTGTTTAATCTTTGTCACCTGATCGTAGAATTCTATCAATCCTGTAAGGCAGGATTTACCCTCCCTGAACCCCTGTTGATGGGTTGTCACGAAGTCTCTTCTCTCCAGATGTGTTACTAGGTTTTTTCTCACAATCTTCTCCATCACCTTGTATGGTATACAAGTTAAGGACACTGGCCTGTAGTTCAGTGCCTCTTGTCTGTCACCCTTTTTGTATATTGGTACTACATTAGCAGTCTTCCATATTTCTGGTAGGTCCCCCGTTTCCAGTGACCTACTATACACTATGGAGAGTGGTAGGCAAAATGCTCCTGCACACTCTTTCAATACCCATGGCGAGATTCCATCCGGCCCAACAGCTTTTCTCACATCCAGCTCCAATAGGTGCTTCTTGACCTCATCTCTTGTAATTTCGAACCTATCCAAGGTCACCTGGTTTGCTGCCACCTCTTCTAGCGCCGTGACATCTCCCTGTTCTATTGTAAAGACTTCCTGGAACCTTTTGTTGAGTTCTTCACACACCTCTTTGTCATTCTCTGTGTACCTGTCCTCGCCCACCCTAAGTTTCATCACCTGTTCCTTCACTGTTGTCTTCCTCATGATGTGACTGTGTAGTAGCTTGGGTTCGGTCTTGGCTTTATTAGCTATATCATTTTCATACCTTTTCTCAGCTGCTCTTCTCACACTAACATACTCGTTCCTGGTTCTCTGGTATCTCTCTCTACTTTCTGGTGTACTGTTAATACGGAAGTTCCTCCATGCCCTTTTGTTCTGCTCCTTTGCTTTCATACATTCTCTATTAAACCACGGATTCTTCCTTTGCTTCTCTGTTTTTTCCTGTCGGGCTGGGACAAACCTGCTTACAGCCTCCTGACATTTTTGGGTGACATAGTCCATCATGTCTTGTACGGACTTGGTTCGAGTTCTGTGTCCCAATGTATATCCCATAGGAATTTATTCATTTCCTCATAGTTTTCCTTTCGGTACGGCAGCCCTTTGGTTCCCAGTTCTTTTTTGGGGGTGATAATTCCCAGCTCAACCAGGTACTCAAAGCTCAATACACTATGATCACTCATTCCCAAGGGGGCTTCCAACTTAACTTCCCTTATATCCGACTCATTTAGGGTAAATATCAGATCAAGCAAGGCTGGTTCATCCCCTCCTCTCATTCTTGTCGGTCCCTTGACGTGTTGACTTAGAAAGTTTCTTGTTGCCACATCCAGCAGCTTAGCTCTCCATGTGTCTGGGCCTCCACGTGGGTCTCTGTTCCCCCAATCTATCTTCCCATGGTTGAAGTCTCCAATGATTAGAAGTCTGGATCCGTTCCTGCTAGCCACAGAAGCTGCTCTCTCTATTATATTGATGGTGGCCAAGTTGTTTCTATCATATTCCTGTCTGGGTCTTCTGACATTCGGTGGGGGGTTATATATGACTACTATTATAATTTTCTGTCCTCCAGTTGCTATGGTGCCTGAAATGTAGTCACTGAAACCTTCACAGTTGTGAATTACCATCTCTTCGAAACTCTAACCATCTCTTAGTAGCAGAGCTACCCCACCTCCTCCTCTCCCTTCTCTCTCTTTCCACACACTCTGTGTGTGTGTGTGTGTGTCACTTGCTCAGGGCTCAAGACCGTTGAATAGGAATGATAAACGGTAATATCATATTCCAAAATCACAAAACATAATGTGATCCGGCGGCTGCCAGGCGGAGGAGGCGTCCGGTCGTCCGCTGGTGGCCAGTGTTGAGCCAGGAGTCCGGCCCTGGTGGGGCGACCTGCCTGGGGTGGAGGAGCGGTGTTTACTAAAGCGTCAGCGTCTGGACACACAGGCGATCCACCTCAACGCCAGTATCGTTGTCCTGCCTGTTTTAAGGATCCATTTATACCATCGTTAACCAAACGTATCTCCTTAAACAATTATTGAGTGAGTACATCCATTTGTATCGGAGTATTACCATGATATACTTATAACAATTAGATGTTATTACATATCCTGATATAGATCCAACATGGACGCGTTCCTGGAATGGAGCTCAGAAAATGGTGGAAATTATGTTGACTTGACACACACACTCTCTGTGTCTTGGGAGAGCTTGGCTTGGTCTACACACAGCCTGGCCTGGCCCATGGGCGTCCATACACCATGTTATTCACACATGTTATGCTGTAATTTGGGTGGGAATGTTCCACACACAGTACCACATGTTGCACAGTACCACATGTTGTACAGTACCACATGTTGCACACTATCACATGTTGCACAGTACCACATGTTGCACAGTGACAAATGTTGCACATTGACACATGTTGCACAGTACCACATGGTAAACAGTACCACATGTTGCACAGTGACACATGTTGCACAGTACCACATGTTGCACATAACCACATGGTAAACAGTACCACATGTTGCACAGTACCACATGTTGCACATAACCACATGGTAAACAGTACCACATGTTGCACATAACCACATGCGGTACTGTGCAACATGTTGCACAGTACCTAACGTTGCACAGCACGACATGTTGGATGGAGGCAGTGGGTGTACACAGAGACACTGGAGAGACGGAGGGAGTGTACGTCACGTTAAGGAGTGCAGGCGCTGGCCCAGCTGGTGGTGATGGAGTTAGTAATGATTTGGGGGGGGGGAGTAGTTAGGGGGGGGGAGTAGTTAGGGGGGGGGAGTAGTTAGTAGTAGAGGGGGGGGGGCGGGGTGCAGGTCCAGGGAAAATTAGTTTAGCAAACGTCGATGCCTCGAACGTGGATCCAGAGTTAGGCGCTCTTGAGGTGCTGTTGTATGTTGAGTCAGGTGTTACACAGCTGACTTTGGTTGTGTGTTGAGTCAGGTGTTACACAGCTGACTTTGGTTGTGTGTTGAGTCAGGTGTTACACAGCTGACTTTGGTTGTGTCTTGAGTCAGGTGTTACACAGCTGACTTTGGTTGTGTGTTGAGTCAGGTGTTACACAGCTGACTTTGGTTGTGTGTTGAGTCAGGTGTTACACAGCTGACTTTGGTTGTGTGTTGAGTCAGGTGTTACACAGTTGACTTTGGTTGTGTGTTGACTTGAATCTTGTTTCTGCTTCCCCCTCCCTATCCGTCCCGTTGTCGCCGTGAGGCGGGCTAGGTGGCCGGCTGCCGGAGTGTGCTGCTCCGTGGGAGCCGGTCGGCCGAGCGGACAGCACGCTGGACTTGTGATCCTGTGGTCCCGGGTTCGATCTCGGGCGCCGGCGAGAAACAATGGGCAGAGTTTCTTTCACCCTATGCCCCTGTTATCTAGCAGTAAAATAGGTACCTGGGTGTTAGTCAGGTGTCACGGGCTGCTTCCTGGGTGTGGAGGCCTGGTCGAGGACCGGGCCGCGGGGACACTAAAGCCCCGAAATCATCTCAAGATAACCTCAAGATAGATGGGTCAGTCCTCTGTTCTTTTGGGGCCTTATGCTCAGCTGCTGTCTTCTCCAATTGTCCTGGATATCTTTTCCTTTTCCTTGTGTTTCATTTTTCTCCCCCCCCCCCCTCTTCATTTATCCTCTTTCTAATCGTCAATTCCCGCCGACCTTTTCCCAATCTTGATTATTCTTTTAGACTTCTTGTGTTATGACGCCCGGGTGTTTGAGGAGGCACACTCTCTCACCCGTAGAACTGTAGTAGCCAACGTCTCGCGCGAGGGAACGCTTTTATTGTCAATCCTTCATTCTCACTCAACCCCGATCACGACGGACTGACGGTTCTTAAGGTGGCGTTTGTGGGGCGTATACTCACGACGCACCCTTGGGAGGCCCCGGCAAGACCGGCAACTTGTCCCTTGTTGGGTGTCCTATTACCTAAATGCCGCAGCACGACTGATGTCCTGGTGAACTTGGAGGTCTATATTCGTACTGCTTTTGCTGCGAAGACCTCCGTTGTTGCCGTCCTTTTTGACCTGGAAAAGGCTTACGACACTGCCTGGAAGTATCATATTCTCTCCCAACTTCGTTCTCTTGGCCTTCGTGGTCATCTGCCTCTTTCTCCGCAGCTTCCTCTCTCGTCGTTCCTTTCCGGTACGCCTTGGTACCACTCTCTCTGGCTCTTTTCAGCAATACGAAGGTGTGCCCCAGGGTAGTCTTCTGAGCGCTACTATTTTTCTGGTTGCCCTCAATGGTCTTCTTTCCTCCCTTCCTTCTGGTGTCTTCTCCGCTCTCTATGTTGATGATCTTACTCTTTGCTGTCAGGGTGATGCTTCGCCTCTCCTTCAACGGCAGCTTCAACTTGGGATTGATGCTGTGTCGTCTTGGGCCACCGATCATGGCTTCAAGTTCTCTACTTCTAAGACTTGTGCCATGACTTTTACTCGGAAGCGGGTCGTTCTTCGTCCCTCTTTGTCACTTTATGGTCATCCCATTGAGTACAGGGATTCCGCTAAGCTTTTGGGGCTAATCTTTGACATTCGTTTGTCTTGGTCGCCCCATGTCTCTTACCTCCGTGTTGAATGCTCTAAGGCCCTTACCCTCCTTAAGGTTTTGTCCCATACTTCTTGGAGAGAGGATAGGCGCACGCTCCTCTCTTTAAACTCCTCTCTCGTCCTGTCAAAACTCTATTATAGTTGCCCTGCTTACTCGTCTGCATCTCCTACTCTTCGCCGTCTTAATGCTTTGCACCATACTGGGTTGCGCCTCAGCTTTGGTGCCTTCCGTTCGACTTCCGTCCTCAGCTTGTATGTTGACACTGGCTTCCTGTCTCTCCAGGACCGCCGTGATCGCTAGTCTTCGCTATCTTGCGCGGTCCTTACAACATCCTTCCTCTCGCCTCTGTCGTGCTTTGACATTTCCCCGTCCTGTAGTTCCTGTTCCTCTTCACCACCTCCCTCTTTCTGTACGGTTATCTCGCTTACAGGATTCTCTTTCGATTCATATTACCGATGTTTTTCCTTGTATTGTTCCGTCTTTTCCCTCGTGGAGGGTCCCCCTTCCTAAATTTTGTACTTCCCTGACCCGTATCACTAAAGCTTTTACCCCTCCTACAGTTCTGAAACGCCTCTTCCTTGAACACTTTTCTTCACACTCCCGCTCCGTTCCCATCTTCACCGACGGGTCTAAGTCTGCTGACGGTGTGGGCTACTCTGTTGTTTTTCCTGACCACACTTATATGTGTCGCCTTACTTCGGAGACTAGCGTCTTCTCAGCAGAACTTTATGCTATTCTCTATGTTCTTCGTCTCCTGCTTTCTTGTTGTCAATCCTCCTTCGTGGTGGTAGTTGACTCTCGTAGTGCCCTCATGACTTTAGGGTCCTGTAATCCGGTCCATCCGGTGGTCATCGAGAGTCAACATTGTCTGTTTCTTATCTCCAGTAAATTTAAGTCGGTTGAGTTGTGTTGGGTTCCAAGCCATGTTGGTGTTCCCAGCCATGTTGGTGTTCCCAGCCATGTTGGTGTTCCCAGCCATGTTGGTGTTCCCAGCCATGTTGGTGTTCCCAGCCATGTTGGTGTTCCCAGCCATGTTGGGTTCCCAGCCATGTTGGGTTGCCAGCCATGTTGGGTTGCCAGCCATGTTGGTGTTCCCAGCCATGTTGGTGTTCCCAGCCATGTTGGTGTTCCCAGCCATGTTGGTGTGTCTTTACATGACCGTGCGGACGCTGCCGCCAGGGAAGCTGTCTCTATTTTCCGCTTGTTACACTTGTAATAAAGTTGTTACATCTTAGCTTAACGTGTTTATGATGTATTAAAACGTTGTTACAACTTGCTATATTGGTTGTTATAACTGGTTAGGTGTTAAAACTTGTTCGAACGTTGTACCAACGTCGTAGTTTCGGTGTGTTTGGCGGGTCAATCACAATTGTGATTGACTCCAAGCTGATACAATGACCCCAGCATTCACCTGCTGGCCCGCTAACCCTCCTCAAGACACCAACCAAAAAAATGATAAATTCCACATCGGTATTTACTACAGTTTTGATAGTTACTTTACCTTGTGGTGATTCCTGGGATCAATGTCCCCGCGGCCCGGTCTCTGATCGGTGCAGAGGTCATGTCTAATTATCACTATTGACATTATTACCACGTACATTCAAACAAATTAGGAGCGGCATTACCTTAAATCAGTGGCTCAGTTTATGTAAATTTACAGATAGCAACAGCTCACTGAAACAGGCTATTGTTGTTTTAATACAGTACAGCTTAATTATGGCAATTGGTACGAGCTTTGGTACATGGGATACAACACATAATGAAGGAACTCTTCATATATATATATATATATATATATATATATATATATATATATATATATATATATATATATATATATATATATATATATATTATTAAATATGACCGAAAAAGTCATATTTAATAATATATATATATATATATATATATATATATATATATATATATATATATATATATATATATATATATATATATATATATATATATATTTATATATATATATATATATATATATATATTATATATATATATAATATATATATATATATATATATATATATAATATATATATATTATTAAATATAAGGTTAATAATTCTAACACGAATTTTCTCTATCTTTCTTACATTTCTTTTCACTGTTGATGGTAATTCAAAGATCAATTCTCCAAAATTCATTTTTATTTCTAGTCTGACGCGACACTTGAGCGCGTTTCGTAAAACTTATTACATTTTCAAAGACTTTAGTTTACAAACACACAACTGAAACTGAATAGAGCTTACACATCTTCGAGTTTATATCTACATTTGGGTGAGGTGGATGAGGTGAAACCAAACTTTCAACAATGGGTATTGAATGGGTATTAAATTCAAACACAAGACAGAACACGAAACAATGGGTATTGAATGGAAGTAATTGTAGAAAGCCTATTGGTCCATATTTCTTGATGCTTCTATATTGGAGCGGAGTCTTGAAGTGGGTAGAATATAGTTGTGTATTAATTGGCTGTTGATTGCTGGTGTTGACTTCTTGATGTGTAGTGCCTCGCAGACGTCAAGCCGTCTGCTATCACTGTATCTATCGATGATTTCTGTGTTGTTTGCTAAGATTTCTCTGGTGATGGTTTGTTTGTGGGAAGAGATTATATGTTCCTTAATAGAGCCCTGTTGCTTATGCAACAGCAACATAAGCTGTTGCATAATATATATAATAATATATATGCATAATATATGCTGTTGCATATATATATATATATATATATATATATATATATATATATATATATATATATATATATATATATATATATATATATATATATATATATATATATATAATATATATATTGGTGTATACTGGCAGCAGGTTTTCTTTTAAACATGTCTCATTGAATATGACCGCATATTCAGTATTTAGTATCTTCTGGTTTAGGGCTTCTATCCCTCTAACTATTTTCCTAGCATCAGGATTTAACTGAAAGAGGAGTTCTCCAAAACTCATTTTCGTTATTTCAAGGTGAAGAAAAAAGTGAATTAGTATAGAATGTATTACACTTATTTATACAATTTGCACAAAGTTTCGAACCTCCATGGTTCATTCTCAAGTGAAAACAAATTACAGAACTAGTTGACTTATACCCGTACTGGGTCAGGTGATAAAGGTAAAAACAAGGGGGATAAATGGGGGACGAAGCACATAAGAACATGAGAATAAAGGTAATTGCAAAAGGCCTATTGGCCCATACGAGGCAGCTCCTATCCCAAAGATTAATCCAGTGTAATTGGCCTGTTATGTTGGACATTGTCTTCTGTGTTGGCATCGTTATGTTCTGGTCTTGTCCTCACTCTCATGGTGGGTAGAGTAAATAGTTCCGTGATTTGGGTGTTCATCGTAGGTTGTTCTATTCTTATGTGAATTGCTTCAAGAATTTGCAATCTTCTTGCATCTTGAGTTTTGTCTATTATGCAGGTATTCTTGTTCAACATTTCTCTTGTTAGAGTAATGTCATGGGCTTGTCTCTTGTGATTCCTAGGGGCACCGGATTGAAGATGGCATGTCAAACGCCTCGTCAGCTTGGTCGACGTCATACCTATGTACTTACATTGAAGGTTACATCCTTCGTGGGGGCAAGTGTACATGTATACAACGCTTGACTGCTGTAGAGGGTTCTCCGTCGGCTTCGGGCTGTTTTTGATAAGGAGTTCGGAAGTCTTCTTGGTTTTGTAGAATATTATCAGGTTTATGTTTTGGTTAGGAGTAGTGCTTTTTACTCCTTTACGGATTATTTCTTTCATTATTCTTTCCTCTTTTATATGTTCACTGTGCATGGTTGATTTGTAATATAATTTTATTGGGGGTGTTGTGGTTTCTGTTCTAGGTTCTGAATTATACCAACGGTCCAAGTGTCTTCTTATAGCAGCGTTTATTTCAACGTTGCTATATCCGTTGTTCACCAATACCTGAGTTACTCTTTCAAACTCTCTACTCACGTTGCTCCATTCGGAGCAGTGGGTAAGCGCTCGAAGAATACAAGCATTGAGAACACTGGCTTTGTATCTTTGGGGGCACTCACTTCTACCGTTCAGGCATAATCCTATGTTGGTGGGCTTAGTATATGCGTTGGTGCTTAAAGAGGTTCCTGTTTTTGTTATTAGTACATCCAGGAATGGCAGACTGTTATTTTCACTATTTTCATGTGTAAATCGGAGTACTGACTCTCTCTAGATGGCTTTTTAGATCATTTAGTTCATCTGAGTCTTTTACTATTACGAATATGTCATCTACATAACGGCAGTATACAGTTGGTTTTTGTCTGCTACTGAAGGCTTTGTCTTCGATGGTTCCCATGTAAAAATTAGCAAATAAAACTCCTAAGGGGGAGCCCATTGCTACTCCGTCTATTTGTAAATACATGTCTCCTTGTGGACTGATGAAAGGGGCTTCCTTTGTACATGCTTCGAGAAGACTCTTCAAGTGTGGCTCAGGTATGTCTAATTTGGGGGTGCTCTCGTGTCTGTATACTCTGTCCAGTATCATTCCTATGGTTGTGTCGACTGGGACGTTGGTGAATAGCTTCCCTGGACGTCGAATCCCTATTTATCAACAACACCTCAACAAAGCTAACACCTCATCCTACAGATACAAATAGTAAATACACACCCACTGGGTATTGGGTCGCCATCTAAGCCAATGTTACAATGGAATTATAGAACCAATATACATAACCATTCATACATACAGCAGCTGTATTATACCATAACCACCCATACATACATACATACAGCAGTTGTATTATACCATAACCATTCATACATACATACATACAGCAGTTGTATTATACCATAACCATTCATACATACATACATACAGCAGCTGTATTATACCATAAACACCCATACATACAGCAGCTGTATTATACCATAACCACCCATACATACAGCAGCTGTATTATACCATAAACACCCATACATACAGCAGCTGTATTATACCATAACCACCCATACATACATACATACAGCAGCTGTATTATACCATAACCATTCATACATACATACATACAGCAGTTGTATTATACCATAACCATTCATACATACATACATACAGCAGTTGTATTATACCATAAACACCCATACATACAGCAGTTGTATTATACCATAACCATTCATACATACATACATACAGCAGTTGTATTATACCATAACCACCCATACATACAGTTGTATTATACCGAAAGTGAATCAACTGTCGGGTTTCCAACTTGAAGTTTGTGAGTTGAAAACCCATGAGTCCCACGACCCATGGGACCATGAGGCCCACGACCCATGGGACCATGAGTCCCACGACCCATGGGACCATGAGGCCCACGACCCATGGGACCATGAGTCCCACGACCCATGGGACCATGAGTCCCACGACCCATGGGACCATGAGGCCCACGACCCATGGGACCATGAGGCCCACGACCCATGGGACCATGAGGCCCACGACCCATGGGACCATGAGGCCCACGACCCATGGGACCATGAGGCCCACGACCCATGGGACCATGAGGCCCACGACCCATGGGACCATGAGGCCCACGACCCATGGGACCATGAGTCCCACGACCCATGGGACCATGAGTCCCACGACCCATGGGACCATGAGGCCCACGACCCATGGGACCATGAGTCCCACGACCCATGGGACCATGAGGCCCACGACCCATGGGACCATGAGTCCCACGACCCATGGGACCATGAGGCCCACGACCCATGGGACCATGAGTCCCACGACCCATGGGACCATGAGTCCCACGACCCATGGGACCATGAGTCCCACGACCCATGGGACCATGAGGCCCACGACCCATGGGACCATGAGTCCCACGACCCATGGGACCATGAGTCCCACGACCCATGGGACCATGAGTCCCACGACCCATGGGACCATGAGTCCCACCATGGGACCATGAGTCCCACGACCCATGAGACCATGAGTCCCACGACCCATGGGACCATGAGGCCCACGACCCATGGGACCATGAGTCCCACGACCCATGGGACCATGAGGCCCACGACCCATGGGACCATGAGTCCCACGACCCATGGGACCATGAGTCCCACGACCCCTGGGACCATGAGGCCCACGACCCATGGGACCATGAGTCCCACGACCCATGGGACCATGAGGCCCACGACCCATGGGACCATGAGTTCCACGACCCATGGGACCATGAGTCCCACGACCCATGGGACCATGAGGCCCACGACCCATGGGACCATGAGTCCCACGACCCATGGGACCATGAGGCCCACGACCCATGGGACCATGAGTCCCACGACCCATGGGACCATGAGTCCCACCATGGGACCATGAGTCCCACGACCCATGAGACCATGAGTCCCACGACCCATGGGACCATGAGTCCCTCGACCCATGGGACCATGAGTCCCACGACCCATGAGACCATGAGTCCCACGACCCATGGGACCATGAGTCCCACCATGGGACCATGAGTCCCACGACCCATGAGACCATGAGTCCCACGACCCATGGGACCATGAGTCCCTCGACCCATGGGACCATGAGTCCCACGACCCATGGGACCATGAGTCCCTCGACCCATGGGACCATGAGTCCCACGACCCATGGGACCATGAGTCCCACGACCCATGGGACCATGAGTCCCACCATGGGACCATGAGTCCCACGACCCATGAGACCATGAGTCCCACGACCCATGAGACCATGAGGCCCACGACCCATGGGACCATGAGTCCCACGACCCATGGGACCATGAGGCCCACGACCCATGGGACCACGAGGCCCACGACCCTGGGACCATGAGGCCCACGACCCATGGGACCATGAGACCCACGACCCATGGGACCACGAGGCCCACGACCCATGGGACCACGAGGCCCACGACCCATGGGACCATGAGGCCCACGACCCATGGGACCATGAGGCCCACCATGGGACCATGAGGCCCAATACTCATGGGACCATGAGGCCCACCATGGGACCATGGGGCCCACCATGGGACCATGAGGCCCACGACCCATGGGACCACGAGGCACCATGGGACGAGGCCCAATACCATGGGACCATGAGGCCCACGACCCTGGGACCATGAGGCCCACGACCCATGGGACCATGAGGACCATGGGACCTTGAGGCCAACGACCCATGGGACCATGAGGCCAACCATGGGACCATGAGACCCACGACCCATGGGACCACGAGTCCCACGACCCATGGGACCATGAGTCCCACGACCATGGGACCATGAGGCCCACCATGGGACCATGAGACCCACGACCCATGCCCAACTGGCTGAGGTATTCAGCGGACCACAAAGGGTGAGAGAGGCACGCCAGCAGCCGCTCACTCTGACAAAGGCGGCCGGACTCACCAGTCTTCTTGAACACCCACTAATTCTTACCACGGAAATTCCCGTCTCTTTTTTCCTTCTGACTCTTATGGGATGTAATTAAAACAGCATCACACAAGTGGCTCTTAGAGCCCTGCCTCACACAAGTGGCTCTTAGAGCCCCTGCCTCACACAAGTGGCTCTTAGAGCCCCTGCCTCACACAAGTGGCTCTTAGAGCCCTGCCTCACACAAGTGGCTCTAGAGCCCCGCCTCACACAAGTGGCTCTAGAGCCCCGCCTCACACAAGTGGCTCTTAGAGCCCTGCCTCACACAAGTGGCTCTTAGAGCCTCACACAAGTGGCTCTTAGAGCCCTGCCTCACACAAGTGGCTCTCAGAGCCCTGCCTCACACAAGTGGCTCTTAGAGCCCTGCCTCACACAAGTGGCTCTCAGAGCCCTGCCTCACACAAGTGGCTCTTAGAGCCCTGCCTCACACAAGTGGCTCTAGAGCCCCGCCTCACACAAGTGGCTCTTAGAGCCCTGCCTCACACAAGTGGCTCTTAGAGCCCTGCCTCACACAAGTGGCTCTTAGAGCCCTGCCTCACACAAGTGGCTCTAAGAGCCCTGCCTCACACAAGTGGCTCTTAGAGCCCTGCCTCACACAAGTGGCTCTTAGAGCCCTGCCTCACACAAGTGGCTCTCAGAGCCCTGCCTCACACAAGTGGCTCTTACAGCCCTGCCTCACACAAGTGGCTCTCAGAGCCCTGCCTCACACAAGTGGCTCTTAGAGCCCTGCCTCACACAAGTGGCTCTAGAGCCCCGCCTCACACAAGTGACTCTAGAGCCCCGCCTCACACAAGTGGCTCTAGAGCCCCGCCTCACACAAGTAGCTCTTAGAGCCCTGCCTCACACAAGTGGCTCTTAGAGCCCTGCCTCACACAAGTGGCTCTTAGAGCCCCGCCTCACACAAGTGGCTCTTAGAGCCCCGTCTCACACAAGTGGCTCTTAGAGCCCCGCCTCACACAAGTGGCTCTTAGAGCCCTGCCTCACACAAGTGGCTCTAGAGCCCCGCCTCACACAAGTGGCTCTAGAGCCCCGCCTCACACAAGTGGCTCTTAGAGCCCTGCCTCACACAAGTGGCTCTAGAGCCCCGCCTCACACAAGTGGCTCTAGAGCCCCGCCTCACACAAGTGGCTCTTAGAGCCCTGCCTCACACAAGTGACTCTAGAGCCCCGCCTCACACAAGTGGCTCTAGAGCCCCGCCTCACACAAGTGGCTCTTAGAGCCCCGTCTCACACAAGTGGCTCTTAGAGCCCCGTCTCACACAAGTGGCTCTAGAGCCCTGCCTCACACAAGAGGCTCTTAGAGCCCTGCCTCAAACAAGTGGCTCTAGAGCCCTGCCTCACACAAGTGGCTCTTAGAGCCCCGTCTCACACAAGTGGCTCTTAGAGCCCCTGCCTCACACAAGTGGCTCTTAGAGCCCTGCCTCACACAAGTGGCTCTTAGAGCCCTGCCTCACACAAGTGGCTCTTAGAACCCCTGCCCCACACAAGTGGCCCTTAGAGCCACGCCTCACACAAGTGGCTCTTAGAGCCCCGCCTCACACAAGTGGCTCTTAGAGCCCTGCCTCACACAAGTGGCTCTTAGAGCCCCTGCCTCACACAAGTGGCCCTTAGAGCCCCGCCTCACACAAGTGGCTCTTAGAGCCCTGCCTCACACAAGTGGGCTCTTAGAGCCCCTGCCTCACACAAGTGGCTCTCAGAGCCCTGCCTCACACAAGTGGCTCTTAGAGCCCCGCCTCACACAAGTGGCTCTTAGAGCCCCGCCTCACACAAGTGGCTCTTAGAGCCCTGCCTCACACAAGTGGCTCTTAGAGTCCTGCCACACACAAGTGGCTCTTAGAGCCCCTGCCTCACACAAGTGGCTCTTAGAGCCCTGCCTCACACAAGTGGGCTCTTAGAGCCCCGCCTCACACAAGTGGCCCTTAGAGCCCTGCCTCACACAAGTGGCTCTTAGAGCCCCGCCTCACACAAGTGGCTCTAAGAACCCCGCCTCACACAAGTGGCTCTTGGAGCCCTGCCTCACACAAGTGGCTCTTAGAGCCCCGCCTCACACAAGTGGCTCTTAGAGTCCTGCCACACACAAGTGGCTCTTAGAGCCCCTGCCTCACACAAGTGGCTCTTAGAGCCCTGCCTCACACAAGTGGGCTCTTAGAGCCCCGCCTCACACAAGTGGCCCTTAGAGCCCTGCCTCACACAAGTGGCTCTTAGAGCCCCGCCTCACACAAGTGGCTCTAAGAACCCCGCCTCACACAAGTGGCTCTTGGAGCCCTGCCTCACACAAGTGGCTCTTAGAGCCCCGCCTCACACAAGTGGCTCTTAGAGCCCTGCCTCACACAAGTGGCTCTTAGAGCCCCGCCTCACACAAGTGGCTCTTAGAGCCCCTGCCTCACACAAGTGGCTCTTAGAGCCCTGCCTCACACAAGTGGGCTCTTAGAGCCCCGCCTCACACAAGTGGCTCTTAGAGCCCCGCCTCACACAAGTGGCTCTTAGAGCCCTGCCTCACACAAGTGGCTCTTAGAGCCCTGCCACACACAAGTGGCTCTTAGAGCCCTGCCTCACACAAGTGGCTCTTAAGAGCCCTGCCTCACACAAGTGGCTCTTAGAGCCCTGCCTCACACAAGGGGTTCTTAGAGCTCCGCCTCACACAAGTGGCTCTTAGAGCCCCTGCCTCACACAAGTGGCTCTTAAGAGCCCTGCCTCACACAAGTGGCTCTTAGAGCCCTGCCTCACACAAGTGGCTCTTAGAGCCCCGCCTCACACAAGTGGCTCTTAGAGCCCCGCCTCACACAAGTGGCTCTTATGAGCCCTGCCTCACATAAGTGGCTCTTAGAGCCACTAAGAGTGTGGGGCCCTGAACTACTTACTGATTGGTTTAGAGGCTGTGTGGGGGCCCTGAACTACTTACTGATTGGTTTAGAGGCTGTGTGGGGGCCCTGAACTGCTTACTGATTGGTTTAGAGGCTGTGTGGGGGCCCTGCACTGCTTACTGATTGGTTTAGAGGCTGTGTGGGGGCCCTGAACTGCTTACTGATTGGTTTAGAGGCTGTGTGGGGGCCCTGCACTGCTTACTGATTGGCGCACGGGACTCGTGTAGTCTCTCACTAATTTAACAGACAAATTGGCAACCACAAAACTGAACCACGAAAACTTAAGATAGATAACATACCAATAGACTATGTCTCTTCTTTCAAATACCTTGGTGTCTCTGTCCCTTGTACCTCAACTGCAGTCAATAAGTTACAGCAACAATGTAGAGACAGACTCAAGGCTCTCATAACTGTAGTGGGGTACAGCCCGAAATATGGTGTTAATATTAGAATAGCAAGAATGATGTATTTAGCGTATATAAGGTCTCTGATAGACTATTATGCATCAGCTGTGGTCCTGCAAAATGGCAAAAGTATTGATAGACTGGAAAAAATGCAAAATGAAGCACTCAGAATTATACTTGGCTGTCCTATAACTACCAAGGTTCTCAACATGCGGAAAGAATTAAATATACTTAGCATTAGAGATAGAATATTTGAAATTAATCTTATGATGGGACTAAAGCTGCTGCGTGATAACAAAAACAACATTGTGTCAGTTGCACTGTTAGAACACATACGAAATGGAACTAGCGAGTCTAAATGGATTCAAAGAACTGCCACTCATATTAAAATGATGGGACTGCACGATGTATATACAGATGAAAGAGTACAGCACTTCCTTCCACCCTGGCAGATAGTACCTTTTGACATCCTGACCCCTGCATACCCCACCAAGAAACTAATCACAAACAACCCTCATGCTCAGCTTGCTGCTAAATTAAGCACCATAGAACACATTCACAATATACAAGCTGAAAACAACATTGCACAGACCATATACACTGACGGATCACTCAATACAGGTACAGGGAGGGCAGGAAGTGCTGTTATTGCTCATCAGCCCGATGGCAGCACAATTCAAAGAAATATCCGAATTAGTAACTGGGCGTCCACAATGCAAGCCGAGTTGGTAGCGATACTGGTAGCACTCGAAATTCTTGACAACACTGAAGTAGACAGCTTAATTATTTCTGACTCCCTTTCCTCACTACGAGCAATAAACAGTTTGCAATCAAGTAATAACGTGCTTGTCTTGGAAGCTAGACGTAGATATATAAGAATACTTAGCAAGAGGGTAAATATAAAAATGTTGTGGATTCCTTCTCACATTGGCATGCAGGAACATGACAAAGTTGACGCCCTTGCTAAGGCTGCAGTAAATAAAGACAGTATTGAACGGAATCTTGAGTTATCAAATAGGTCCCTTAAAAGTGTCATTAGACGAGAACTCCTAGATGGATTTGAAGAAAGTAGAACAGTGCAAACTGGAACTAGCAGGTCCATTGTTCATCACAATGAAATGTGCGAAGTAAAACATGTGTATGGGGCAAGTAACAAAGTCAGTAGACTAACAGATGTTGTCACAGCTCGTATAAGACTTGGCTACAAGTATCTCTGGCAGTTCGGCTTGTATAGGGATCTAGATGAAGTAAAGTGTAAAGTGTGTGGACATGGGCAGGGACACACACTCGAACACTATATCTTGGATTGTTGTAAAATTGAGCCTTTTAGAGATAAATCTAAGCTCACTCTGTATGATATGGCAACCTATCTTATTACCCTGGATAAATTACCTGAAATCCTTGCACTGTATCCACATTTCGCTTCCAGTAGATGAACGACATATGAGATTCAGAAACAAGTAGTGTATTGTGAGGACTAATAATAAACAGAAGCTCCCCTATGACTTTGTAATATTCCTATTGGTCAAACTATTATGTATTAGCGATAAGACCTACCATTAATGTATGATGACTTACTGTAAATATATAGATCTTGAAATAACACTTTCTCTGTAACTAGCGGACATTGTAACTATAAGGTGTGTGAAGGATAGAACAAATTGTTTATGTAATAATCTAAGATGAGGTCTGATAAAGACCTTTTGTGCCCTCAGTAATGCTTTTTGCGCTACCGCTCACAGGATGAGTATGGGGTGCACAATAAACTAGCCCCCTCCGGCGGCAACAAACAAATCAAATCTCACTAACAATTTACTGATGAAGAGTTTGAATTTTGATTGAGAGTCTGAAGTATACCTGGAGTATACCTGGAGTATACCTGGAGTATACCTGGAGTATACCTGGAGTATACCTGGAGTGGGTTCTGGGTGGGCCTTGATCAAACAAACTGTTGATTGGAGTGGCTCGAAGCCACCCCCATCCACTACAGCCTAGTTAGTCCAGCACTTCTTGAAGGAATGGTAAGCTGTACTGTGTGTTAGTACAGTGACTGTGAGGGACAGTAGTACTGTGTGTTAGTACAGTGACTGTGAGGGACCCGTAGTACTATGAGGGAGTACAGTGACTGTGAGGGACCCGTAGTACAGTGACTGTGAGGGACCCGTAGTACTGTGTGTTAGTACAGTGACTGTGAGGGACCCGTAGTACAGTGACTGTGAGGGACCCGTAGTACTGTGTTAGTACAGTGACTGTGAGGGACCCGTAGTACTGTGTGTTAGTACAGTGACTGTGAGGGACCCGTAGTACAGTGACTGTGAGGGACCCGTAGTACTGTGTGTTAGTACAGTGACTGTGAGGGACCCGTAGCACAGTGACTGTGAGGGACCCGTAGTACTGTGTGTTAGTACAGTGACTGTGAGGGACCCGTAGCACAGTGACTGTGAGGGACCCGTAGTACTGTGTGTTAGTACAGTGACTGTGAGGAACCCGTAGTACAGTGACTGCGTGGGACCCGTAGTACAGTGTGTTAGTACAGTGACTGTGAGGGACCCGTAGTACAGTGACTGTGTGGGACCCGTAGTACAGTGTGTTAGTACAGTGACTGTGAGGGACCCGTAGTACTGTGTGTTAGTACAGTGACTGTGAGGAACCCGTAGTACAGTGACTGTGAGGAACCCGTAGTACAGTGACTTTGAGGAACCCGTAGTACAGTGACTGTGAGGAACCCGTAGTACAGTGACTGTGAGGAACCCGTAGTACAGTGACTTTGAGGAACCCGTAGTACAGTGACTGTGAGGAACCCGTAGTACAGTGACTGTGAGGAACCCGTAGTACAGTGACTGTGAGGAACCCGTAGTACAGTGACTGTGAGGAACCCGTAGTACAGTGACTGTGAGGAACCCGTAGTACAGTGACTGTGAGGAACCCGTAGTACAGTGACTGTGAGGAACCCGTAGTACAGTGACTGTGAGGAACCCGTAGTACTGTGTTAGTACAGTGACTGTGAGGAACTAGTAGTGCTGTGTGTTAGTATAGTGACTGTGAGGAACCAGTAGTACTGTGTGTTAGTACAGTGACTGTGAGGGACCCGTAGTACTGTGTTCACTATAATCTGTACTGTTTCAGACGCGCTGTGTGGGCTGCTGCGGTGTGGGCGGCGAGAGGTCTGCCTCCTGCAGGACCGCTTCACAGCTGTCTGCGTCAACAAGGCTGAAGTCACTCGTAACGGGTGAGTACAATGTTGTTTACACCCGTGGGTACAGGAGCAGACGACTGCTGACTCCTGTTAGCTGGCTGAGAGCTTTCCCTTCCCATAGCTCATGGTAAGCCTTACCCTACTAGTTTTACACACAGGTGGGTACAGGAGCAGACGACTGCTGACTCCTGTTAGCTGGCTGAGAGCTTTCCCTTCCCATAGCTCATGGTAAGCCTTACCCTACTAGTTTTACACACAGGTGGGTACAGGAGCAGACGACTGCTGACTCCTGTTAGCTGGCTGAGAGCTTTCCCTTCCCATAGCTCATGGTAAGCCTTACCCTACTAGTTTTACACACAGGAGGGTACAGGAGCAGACGACCGCTGACTCCTGTTAGCAGGCTGAGAGCTTTCCCTTCCCATAGCTCATGGTAAGCCTTACCCTACTAGTTTTACACACAGGTGGGTACAGGAGCAGACGACTGCTGACTCCTGTTAGCTGGCTGAGAGCTTTCCCTTCCCATAGCTCATGGTAAGCCTTACCCTACTAGTTTTACACACAGGAGGGTACAGGAGCAGACGACTGCTGACTCCTGTTAGCTGGCTGAGAGCTTTCCCTTCCCATAGCTCATGGTAAGCCTTACCCTACTAGTTTAACACACAGGAGGGTACAGGAGCAGACGACTGCTGACTCCTGTTAGCTGGCTGAGAGCTTTCCCTTCCCATGGCTCATGGTAAGCCTTACCCTACTAGTTTAACACACAGGGGAGTACAGGAGCAGACGACTGCTGACTCCTGTTAGCTGGCTGAGAGCTTTCCCTTCCCATAGCTCATGGTAAGCCTTACCCTACTAGTTTAACACACAGGGGAGTACAGGAGCAGACGACTGCTGACTCCTGTTAGCAGGCTGAGAGCTCTCCCTTGCCATAGCTCATGGTAAGCCTTACCCTACTAGTTTTACACACAGGAGGGTACAGGAGCAGGCGACTGCTGACTCCTGTTAGCTGGCTGAGAGCTTTCCCTTCCCATAGCTCATGGTAAGCCTTACCCTACTAGTTTTGCACACAGGAGGGTACAGGAGCAGACGACTGCTGACTCCTGTTAGCAGGCTGAGAGCTCTCCCTTCCCATAGCTCATGGTAAGCCTTACCCTACTAGTTTTACACACAGGAGGGTACAGGAGCAGGCGACTGCTGACTCCTGTTAACAGGCTGAGAGCTTTCCCTTCCCATAGCTCATGGTAAGCCTTACCCTACTAGTTTTACACACAGGAGGGTACAGGAGCAGGCGACTGCTGACTCCTGTTAGCTGGCTGAGAGCTTTCCCTTCCCATAGCTCATGGTAAGCCTTACCCTACTAGTTTTACACACAGGAGGGAGAGGTGATGAGGGCCGGAGTAGGATTATATGGCTCTTCTCCACCGTCTGAGAAAGGCTTTAATCCTAAGGTGTTTGTCTCTGGTAAGAAAGTCTGGCCCTTGTCACCAGTGTGACTTGAGGCGGGGCGCTGACCGCTACCACCATATATATAGCATTTACACAACCTCTTACGAAACCTGTATATCTTGTCTTATTGATAGCGGCTTTGTTTACATTTATCGAACAGTTTACAAACTAAAACACAACCAGACGCCAAACACACTCCACGACGTTCATTAGACGCCAAACACACTCCAAGACGTCCATTAGACGCCAAACACACTCCAAGACGTCCATTAGACGTCAAACACATCCTCCAAGACGTTCATTAGACGCCTAACATACTTCAAGACGTTCATTAGACGCCTAACATACTTCAAGACGTTCATTAGACGCCTAACACACTCCACGACGTTCATTAGACGCTAAACACTCTCCAAGACGTCCATTAGACGCTAAACATAACCTGGAAGGAGCTCAGCTAACAGCTCATGTCTACCTTAAGGATGAAGACTAACAATATCGCTGCCAATTAAGTGGTAGTGAGGAAGGTGGCAAAGTGGGAAGATAACCAAGATGGAGGGCCACTTTGTCCTCCAGCCCACCACCTTGTTATCACGTTAGTTTCCGCCGTTACTTGGCCATGTTGCGACAAGATACACCCATTGCACGATGCTGCAACGGAAGATGAACTGCCGCCCACTTCTCCTCCAGCGACCATTTAATAACTCACGGAAAATTCTTGCTAGTTTTTAAGAATTTCCACAGAGCGTTGACCCAGCTTTCTGGGTCAACAATCGCGGACCTCTGATGTTTATACAGTGTTCTCTGATTGTGTCTATGGCACCTCTGATCTTCACTGGTTCTATTCTGCATTTTCTTCCATATCGTTCACTCCAGTACGTTGTTATTTTACTGTGTAGATTTGGTACTTGGCCCTCCAGTATCTTGCAGGTGTATATTATTTGGTATCTCTCTCGTCTCCTTTCTAGTGAGTACATTTGGAGAGCTTTGAGACGATCCCAATAATTTAGGTGCTTTATCGCGTCTATGCGTGCCGTATATGTTCTCTGTATTCCCTCTATTCCAGCAATCTCTCCTGCTCTGAAGGGGGAAGTGAGTACTGAGCAGTACTCAAGACGGGACAACACAAGTGACTTGAAGAGTACAACCATTGTGATGGGATCCCTGGATTTGAAAGTTCTCGTAATCCATCCTATCATTTTTCTGGCTGTCGCAATATTTGCTTGGTTATGCTCCTTAAACGTTAGGTCGTCAGACATCATTATTCCCAAATCCTTTACATGCTGTTTTCCTACTATGGGTACATTTGATTGTGTTTTGTACTCTGTATTATGTTTAAGGTCCTCATTTTTACCGTACCTGAGTACCTGGAATTTATCACTGTTAAACATCATGTTATTTTCCGATGCCCAGTCGAAAACTTTATTAATATCAGCTTGAAGTTTTTCAATGTCTTCAGCCGAGGTAATTTTCATGCTGAATTTTGTGTCATCTGCAAAGGATGACACGAAGCTGTGACTTGTATTTTTGTCTGCATCTGATATGAGAATAAGGAACAGTAGTGGTGCAAGGATTATACCTTGAGGTATATTCCCCCCCCCCGGAGTGTACTATAATCCCGAGAGAGTAGAGTATACTGGCACGGGGAGTAGAGTATACTGCCATGGAGAGTGGAGTATACTGTCATGGAGAGTGGAGTATACTGTCATGGAGAGTGGAGTATACTGTCATGGAGAGTGGAGTATACTGTCATGGAGAGTGGAGTATACTGCCATGGAGAGTGGAGTATACTGTCATGGAGAGTGGAGTATACTGTCATGGAGAGTGGAGTATACTGCCATGGAGAGTGGAGTATACTGCCATGGAGAGTGCAGTATACTGCCATGAAAGAGTGGAGTATACTGCCATGGAGAGTGGAGTATACTGCCATGGGGAGTGGAGTATACTGCCATGGGGAGTGGAGTATACTCCCACGGGGAGTGGAGTATACTGCCATGGGGAGTGGAGTATACTCCCACGGGGAGTGGAGTATACTCCCACGGGGAGTGGAGTATACTCCCACGGGGAGTGGAGTATATACTGCCACGGGGAGTGGAGTATACTCCCATGGGGAGTGGAGTATACTCCCACGGGGAGTAGAGTATACTGCCACGGGGAGTGGAGTATACTGCCACGGGGAGTGGAGTATACTGCCACGGGGAGTGGAGTATACTGCCACGGGGAGTGGAGTATACTGCCACGGGGAGTGGAGTATACTCCCACGGGGAGTGGAGTATATACTGCCACGGGGAGTGGAGTATACTGCCACGGGGAGTGGAGTATACTGCCACGGGGAGTGAAGTATACTGCCACGGGGAGTGGAGTATACTCCCACGGGGAGTGGAGTACATTACTAACCTACCCTAAGTAATTACCAAAAGAATTGGGCAGGAAGCCTGGGAGACCAATCTAGCTACCCTAAAACTCGCCTTGGCTCATCCCACCTAGCCTAGCCTACCCTAGCCTACCCTAGCCTACCCTAGTCTAGCCTAGCCTAGCCTAGCCTAGCCTAGCCTAGCCTAGCCTAGCCTAGCCTAGCCTACCATAGTCTAGCCTAGCCTAGCCTAGCCTAGCCTAGTCTAGCCTACCCTAGCCTAGCCTACCCTAGCCTACCCTAGCCTAGTCTAGCCTACCCTAGCCTACCCAAGCCGAGCCTAGCCTACCCTAGCCTACCCTAGCCTAGCCTACCCTAGCCTAGCCTACCCTAGCCTAACCTAGCCTAGCCTACCCTAGTCTAGCCTACCCTAGCCTAGTCTAGCTTAGCCTAGCCTAGCCTACCCTAGCTTAGCCTACCCTAGTCTAGCCTACCCTAGCCTAGCCTAGCCTACCCTAGTCTAGCCTACCCTAGCCTAGCCTAGCCTAGCCTACCCTAGCCTAGCTTATTCTAACCTAGCCTACCCTAGTCTAGCCTACCCTAGCCTAGCCTAGCCTACCCTAGTCTAGCCTACCCTAGCCTACCTTAGCCTAGCCTAGCCTACCCTAGCCTAGCCTACCCTAGCCTAGCCTAGCCTACCCTAGTCTAGCCTACCCTAGCCTAGCCTAGCCTAGCCTACCCTAGCCTAGCCTATTCTAACCTAGCCTACCCTAGTCTAGCCTACCCTAGCCTAGCCTAGCCTACCCTAGTCTAGCCTACCCTAGCCTAGCCTAGCCTACCCTAGCCTAGCCTAGCCTACCCTAGCCTAGCGTACCCTAGCCTAGCCTAGCCTACCCTAGTCTAGCCTACCCTAGCCTATCCTAGCCTAGCCTAGCCTACCCTAGCCTTGCCTAGCCTACCCTACCCTACCCTACCCTACCCTAACCTACAATACCCTAGCCTAGCCTGGCCTACCCTACCCTACCCTACCCTAACCTACAATACCCTAGCCTAGCCTACCCTAGCCTAGCCTACCCTAGCCTAGCCTAGCCTACCCTACCCTAGCCTAGCCTAGCCTACCCTACCCTACCCTAGCCTAGCCTAGGTTAGCGTCACAATATCATGATAGAAAATGGAGTAAAAGCGTGGGAGTTTGGGGTAAACTTGGTCAATTCTCCCTCACTCTGAAGACCCCACAAAATATGCTCTCCAAAGGCTTCTCAAAATGAAGTTTTACCCGAACATGAATAACTATACACGCTTTATTGAGCTCTTCCCCATGTGTGGTCTACTCTTATATATTTCATATTTTTATAAACCTATAACCTGCCCGAGGCCGACCTGTGGGGCCTATAGCCACCCTGAGGCTGACCTGTGGGGCCTATAGCCACCCTGAGGCTGACCTGTGGGGCCTATAGCCACCCTGAGGCTGACCTGTGGGGCCTATAGCCACCCTGAGGCTGACCTGTGGGGCCTATAGCCACCCCTGAGGCTGACCTGTGGGGCCTATAGCCTCCCTGAGGCTGACCTGTGGGGCCTATAGCCACCCTGAGGCCGACCTGTGGGGCCTATAGCCACCCTGAGGCTGACCTGTGGGGCCTATAGCCACCCTGAGGCTGACCTGTGGGGCCTATAGCCACCCCTGAGGCTGACCTGTGGGGCCTATAGCCTCCCTGAGGCTGACCTGTGGGGCCTATAGCCACCCCTGAGGCTGACCTGTGGGGTCTATAGCCACCCTGAGGCTGACCTGTGGGGTCTATAGCCTCCCTGAGGCTGACCTGTGGGGTCTATAGCCACCCTGAGGCTGACCTGTGGGGCCTATAGCCTCCCTGAGGCTGACCTGTGGGGTCTATAGCCACCCTGAGGCTGACCTGTGGGGCCTATAGCCACCCTGAGGCCGACCTGTGGGGCCTATAGCCTCCCTGAGGCCGACCTGTGGGGCCTATAGCCTCCCTGAAGCCGACCTGTGGGGCCTATAGCCTCCCTGAGGCCGACCTGTGGGGCCTATAGCCACCCTGAGGCTGCCCTATGGGGTCTATAGCCTCCCTGAGGCCGACCTGTGGGGCCTATAGCCTCCCTGAGGCTGACCTGTGGGGTCTATAGCCTCCCTGAGGCTGACCTGTGGGGCCTATAGCCTCCCTGAGGCTGACCTGTGGGGCCTATAGCCTCCCTGAGGCTGACCTGTGGGGCCTATAGCCTCCCTGAGGCTGACCTGTGGGGCCTATAGCCTCCCTGAGGCTGACCTGTGGGGTCTATAGCCACCCTACTATAATCTCTAGAATATCTAGAATCTCAAGATAACCCTGAGGCTGACCTGTGGGGCCTATAACCTCCCTGAGGCCGACCTGTGGGGCCTATAACCTCCCTGAGGCCGACCTGCGAACTATCCAGGTGTGTGAGTTGGACCTGAGAGTGTGGGACAGGTGTGTGAGGTGAGCCTCAGAGTGTGGGGCAGGTGTGTGAGGTGGGCCTGAGGGTGTGGGGCAGGTGTGTGAGGTGAGCCTCAGAGTGTGGGGCAGGTGTGTGAGGTGGGCCTGAGGGTGTGGGGCAGGTGTGTGAGGTGGACCTGAGGGTGTGGGGCAGGTGTGTGAGGTGGACCTGAGAGTGTGGGGCAGGTGTGTGAGGTGGACCTGAGAGTGTGGGGCAGGTGTGTGAGGTGGACCTGAGAGTGTGGGGCAGGTGTGTGAGGTGGACCTGAGAGTGTGAGGCAGGTGTGTGAGGTGGGCCTGAGGGTGTGAGGCAGGTGTGTGAGGTGGACCTGAGAGTGTGGGGCAGGTGTGTGAGGTGGACCTGAGAGTGTGGGGCAGGTGTGTGAGGTGGACCTGAGAGTGTGGGGCAGGTGTGTGAGGTGGACCTGAGGGTGTGAGGCAGGTGTGTGTGGTGAACCTGAGAGTGTGGGGCAGGTGTGTGAGGTGGGCCTGAGGGTGTGAGGCAGGTGTGTGAGGTGGACCTGAGAGTGTGAGGCAGGTGTGTGAGGTGGGCCTGAGGGTGTGAGGCAGGTGTGTGTGGTGGACCTGAGAGTGTGGGGCAGGTGTGTGAGGTGGACCTGAGGGTGTGGGGCAGGTGTGTGAGGTGGACCTGAGAGTGTGGGGCAGGTGTGTGAGGTGGACCTGAGAGTGTGGGGCAGGTGTGTGAGGTGGACCTGAGAGTGTGGGGCAGGTGTGTGAGGTGGACCTGAGAGTGTGGGGCAGGTGTGTGAGGTGGACCTGAGAGTGTGGGGCAGGTGTGTGAGGTGGACCTGAGAGTGTGGGGCAGGTGTGTGAGGTGGACCTGAGAGTGTGGGGCAGGTGTGTGAGGTGGACCTGAGAGTGTGGGGCAGGTGTGTGAGGTGGACCTGAGAGTGTGGGGCAGGTGTGTGAGGTGGACCTGAGGGTGTGAGGCAGGTGTGTGAGGTGGACCTGAGAGTGTGGGGCAGGTGTGTGAGGTGGATAGGGCAGAACCCGAATAACATATGTGTAAGCATCTTTTGAGATGAGATTGATCAGCCCTCAGGGAAAAGGTGTGAGAAATTACTCTCCACCATCTATATTCATAGATGGTGGAGCCTCCATGGGTGTGGAGGGACGCGCGCTGGAGGACCGGTTGTCGAGCTGTTAAAACCACCATAAACACCTCCTGGTTGAACCGGTTTATTTGGTTGATGGCTGGTATTGATGGTGTTATTGTATGGGTCATGTAAGACTATGTGGGGCGTATGGATACCTTTGTGAGCGCTTGGAACACTGCATATGTGTTTACTGTGTTGTCTTACATGTGAGGGTTGGGTGTTTTATTGTTGGGCTGGTTGGCTGGCTACCTGGCTGGCTGGTTGGCTGGCTGGCTACCTGGCTGGCTGGCTACCTGGCTGGCTGGCTGGCTGGCTGGCTGGCTGGCTACCTGGCTGGCTGGCTGGCTGGTTGGCTGGCTGGCTACCTGGCTGGTTGGCTGGCTGGCTGGCTACCTGGCTGGCTGGCTGGCTGGCCGGCTGGCTGGCTGGCCGGCTGGCTACCTGGCTGGCTGGGTGGCTGGCTACCTGGCTGGCTGGCTGGCTACCTGGCTGGCTACCTGGCTGGCTGGCTGGCTACCTGGCTAGCTGGCTGGCTGGTTGGCTGGCTGGCTGGTTGGCTGGCTACCTAACTGGCTGGTTGGCTGGCTGGCTGGTTGGCTGGCTGGCTACCTGGCTGGCTGGCTGGCTGGCTGGCTGGCTACCTGGCTGGCTGGCTGGGTGGCTGGCTGGCTGGCTGGGTGGCTGGCTGGTTGGCTGGGTGGCTAGCTGGCTGGGTGGCTGGCTGGCTGGCTGGCTAGCTGGCTGGCTGGCTGGCTGGCTAGCTGGCTGGCTGGCTGGCTGGCTGGCTGGCTGGCTGGCTGGTTGGCTGGCTACCTAACTGGCTGGTTGGCTGGCTGGCTGGCTGGCTGGCTGGCTACCTGGCTGGCTGGCTGGCTGGCTGGCTGGCTGGCTGGGTGGGTGGCTGGCTGGTTGGCTGGCTACCTGGCTGGCTGGGTGGCTGGCTGGCTGGATACCTGGCTGCCTGGTTGGCTGGCTACCTGGCTGGCTGGCTGACTACCTGGCTGGCTACCTGGCTGGCTGGCTGGCTACCTGGCTGGCTGGCTGACTGGCTGGCCGGCTGGCTGGCTGGCCGGCTGGCTACCTGGCTGGCTGGGTGGCTGGCTACCTGGCTGGCTGGCTGGCTACCTGGCTGGCTGGCTGGCTGGCTGGCTGGCTGGCTACCTGGCTGGCTGGCTGGCTACCTGACTGGCTGGCTGGCTGGCTGGCTGGTTGGCTGGCTACCTGGCTGGCTGGCTGGTTGGCTGGGTACCTGGCTGGCTGGGTGGCTGGCTGGCTACCTGGCCGGCTGGCTACCTGGCCGGCTGGCTGGATACCTGGCTGGCTGGCTGGCTGGCTGGTTGGCTGGCTACCTGGCTGGCTGGCTGACTACCTGGCTGGCTGGCTGGCTGGCTAGCTACCTGGCTGGCTACCAGGCTGGCTGGCTGGCTACCTGGCTGGCTGGCTGGCTACCTGGCTGGCTGGCTGGCCGGCTGGCTACCTGGCTGGCTGGGTGGCTGGCTCGCTGGCTACCTGGCTGGCTGGCTGGCTGGCTGGCTGGCTGGCTGGCTGGCTGGCTACCTGGCTGGCTGGCTGGCTACCTGGCTGGCTGGCTGGCTACCTGGCTGGCTGGCTGGCTGTCTGGCTACCTGGCTGGCTGGCTAACTGGCTGGCTGGCTGGCTACCTGGCTGGCTACCTGGCTGGCTGGTTGGCTGGCTGGCTGGCTGGCTGGCTGGCTACCTGGCTGGCTGGCTACCTGGCTGGCTGGCTGACTGGGTGGGTGACTGGGTGGCTGGCTGACTGGCTGCCTGGCTGGCTGGTTGGCTGGCTACCTGGCTGGCTGGCTGGCTGGCTGGCTGGCTGGCTACCTGTCTGACTGGCTGGCTGGGTGGGTGACTGGGTGGCTGGCTGGCTGGCTGCCTGGCTGCCTGGCTGGCTACCTGACTGGCTGGCTGGCTGGCTGGCTGGCTGGCTGGCTACCTGTCTGGCTGGCTGGCTGTCTGGCTGGGTGACTGGCTGGCTGGGTGGCTGGCTATCTGGCTGGCTGGCTGGCTGGCTGGCTGGCTGGCTGGCTGGCTGGCTGGCTACCTGGCTGGCTGGCTACCTGGCTAGCTGGGTGGCTGGCTGGGTGGCTGGCTGGATGACTGGCTGGGTGGCTACCTGTCTGGCTGGCTGGCTGGCTGGCTGGCTGGCTTCCTGGCTGGCTGGCTGGCTGGCTGGCTACCTGGCTGGCTGGCTGGCTACCTGGCTGGCTGGCTGGCTTGCTGGCTACCTGTCTGGCTGGCTGGCTACCTGTCTGGCTGGCTGGCTACCTGTCTGGCTGGCTGGCTGGGTGACTGGCTGGCTGGGTGGCTGGCTACCTGGCTGGCTGGCTGGCTGGCTACCTGGCTGGCTGGCTACCTGGCTGGCTGGCTGGCTGGGTGTGTGGCTGGGTGACTCGCTGGCTGGCTGGCTAGCTGGCTGACTGGCTGGCTACTTGGCTGGCTGGCTGGCTGGCTGGCTGGCTTACTGGCTGGCTGGCTGGATACCTGACTGGCTGACTGGCTGGCTGCTGACTGGCTGGCTACCTGTCTGGCTGGCTGCCTGGCTGGCTGGCTGGCTGGCTGGCTACCTGGCTGGCTAGCTGGCTGGCTAGGTGGCTGGCTACCTGGCTGGCTAGCTGGCTGGCTAGGTGGCTGGCTACCTGGCTGGCTGGCTGTTTGCAAGGCTGACTGTTGATTGTCTGACTGCAATAGGATGGTTGGCAGTCAAGCACCTTGGTGAACCAGGTAGCTGGTTGGTAGTGTGATGGTGGTAGGATGGTTGGCAGTCAAGCACCTTGGTGAACCAGGTAGCTGGTTGGTAGTGTGATGGTGGTAGGATGGTTGGCAGTCAAGCACCTTGGTGAACCAGGTAGCTGGCTGGTAGTGTGATGGTGGTAGGATGGTTGGCAGTCAAGCACCTTGGTGAACCAGGTAGCTGGCTGGTAGTGTGATGGTGGTAGGATGGTTGGCAGTCAAGCACCTTGGTGAACCAGGTAGCTGGCTGGTAGTGTGATGGTGGTAGGATGGTTGGCAGTCAAGCACCTTGGTGAACCAGGTAGCTGGCTGGTAGTGTGATGGTGGTAGGATGGTTGGCAGTCAAGCACCTTGGTGAACCAGGTAGCTGGCTGGTAGTGTGATGGTGGTAGGATGGTTGGCAGTCAAGCACCTTGGTGAACCAGGTAGCTGGTTGGTAGTGTGATGGTGGTAGGGTAGCTGGTTGGTAGTGTGATGGTGGTAGGATGGTTGGCACCAATCCCGCCTGGTTGACCGGGTAGCAGGCGGCCATATCCTGGGGGGGGGTGTAGTTTAGACAGGTCATGAATATAGAGTAGTTTGCAAGAGATAGTTAACTTTTACAGTGATGTCAGTGAGTTAGCCTGACCTCATCTCGTCGTGACGTCAACGGATACCTGACATTACTATTCTCTCAAGTGAGCCAATTAGGACGGAATTAGTCTCTAACTAACCTACTAGAGCAATTAAGTTTTGTAACGAGTCCTTTCAGCAATAATACATGTTCTTTCTCCTCCCTCTGTACCCAGAACACTGAACAGTGTTACAGAACATTGTGATGTACCTCATTACTATAGCACCATGATGTGATATAGCACCATGATGTGATATAGCACCATGACGTGATATAGCACCATGATGTGATATAGCACCATGACGTGATATAGCACCATGATGTGATATAGCACCATGACGTGATATAGCACCATGATGTGATATAGCACCATGATGTGATATAGCACCATGACGTGATATAGCACCATGACGTGATATAGCACCATGACGTGATATAGCACCATGATGTGATATAGCACCATGATGTGATATAGCACCATGATGTGATATAGCACCATGATGTGATATAGCACCATGATGTGATATAGCACCATGACGTGATATAGCACCATGATGTGATATAGCACCATGACGTGATATAGCACCATGACGTGATATAGCACCATGATGTGATATAGCACCATGATGTGATATAGCACCATGATGTGATATAGCACCATGACGTGATATAGCACCATGACGTGATATAGCACCATGATGTGATATAGCACCATGATGTGATATAGCACCATGATGTGATATAGCACCATGATGTGATATAGCACCATGATGTGATATAGCACCATGATGTGATATAGCACCATGATGTGATATAGCACCATGATGTGATATAGCACCATGATGTGATATAGCACCATGATGTGATATAGCACCATGATGTGATATAGCACCATGATGTGATATAGCACCATGATGTGATATAGCACCATGACGTGATATAGCACCATGATGTGATATAGCACCATGACGTGATATAGCACCATGACGTGATATAGCACCATGACGTGATATAGCACCATGACGTGATATAGCACCATGATGTGATATAGCACCATGATGTGATATAGCACCATGATGTGATATAGCACATGACGTGATATAGCACCATGACGTGATATAGCACCATGATGTGATATAGCACCATGATGTGATATAGCACCATGACGTGATATAGCACCATGATGTGATATAGCACCATGATGTGATATAGCACCATGACGTGATATAGCACCATGATGTGATATAGCACCATGATGTGATATAGCACCATGACGTGATATAGCACCATGACGTGATATAGCACCATGACGTGATATAGCACCATGACGTGATATAGCACCATGACGTGATATAGCACCATGACGTGATATAGCACCATGATGTGATATAGCACCATGACGTGATATAGCACCATGATGTGATATAGCACCATGATGTGATATAGCACCATGACGTGATATAGCACCATGATGTGATATAGCACCATGATGTGATATAGCACCATGACGTGATATAGCACCATGATGTGATATAGCACCATGACGTGATATAGCACCATGACGTGATATAGCACCATGACGTGATATAGCACCATGATGTGATATAGCACCATGACGTGATATAGCACCATGACGTGATATAGCACCATGATGTGATATAGCACCATGATGTGATATAGCACCATGACGTGATATAGCACCATGATGTGATATAGCACCATGACGTGATATAGCACCATGACGTGATATAGCACCATGACGTGATATAGCACCATGATGTGATATAGCACCATGACGTGATATAGCACCATGACGTGATATAGCACCATGATGTGATATAGCACCATGACGTGATATAGCACCATGATGTGATATAGCACCATGATGTGATATAGCACCATGACGTGATATAGCACCATGACGTGATATAGCACCATGATGTGATATAGCACCATGATGTGATATAGCACCATGACGTGATATAGCACCATGATGTGATATAGCACCATGATGTGATATAGCACCATGATGTGATATAGCACCATGATGTGATATAGCACCATGATGTGATATAGCACCATGACGTGATATAGCACCATGATGTGATATAGCACCATGATGTGATATAGCACCATGATGTGATATAGCACCATGATGTGATATAGCACCATGATGTGATATAGCACCATGATGTGATATAGCACCATGATGTGATATAGCACCATGATGTGATATAGCACCATGACGTGATATAGCACCATGATGTGATATAGCACCATGACGTGATATAGCACCATGACGTGATATAGCACCATGATGTGATATAGCACCATGATGTGATATAGCACCATGATGTGATATAGCACCATGACGTGATATAGCACCATGACGTGATATAGCACCATGACGTGATATAGCACCATGATGTGATATAGCACCATGATGTGATATAGCACCATGATGTGATATAGCACCATGACGTGATATAGCACCATGATGTGATATAGCACCATGATGTGATATAGCACCATGATGTGATATAGCACCATGACGTGATATAGCACCATGACGTGATATAGCACCATGACGTGATATAGCACCATGACGTGATATAGCACCATGATGTGATATAGCACCATGATGTGATATAGCACCATGACGTGATATATAAATGACAAAAGCATTTTGATCAATGCCGGGGCTTCGAACCAGCGTGCTCGTAGCCCCCAGACACTTAACCCACTCTGCCACGACACGATAAAAGCTATTCGACGGGAAACTCTAATTGTTATTGTTGTAATCTAGCGTCTTCATATTGATTTGAAATTATCTATATATATTTACATAATTGAAAGGACATACTAGAAACGTGCAGCGGCTTCATACTGGCATCTTGAGTGTGCAACAGTCGAAAATGTAAGAACATGTAAGATTTTGAACATGTAAGAACAAGTGATTTTTTTTTAATTCTTATTCATGCTAATTTGCATACTGCGCATCAGTAATTCATTTGTAATAGCATAGGCCAGTTATGTTGAAGGGTTATGCAAATTTAGGTATGGTTAAATGAACATAGAGAGTTGAATGTAATTTCTCGTATATAATATTTTAATTGGTATATAAGGTCCAAGAACCATTCGAGTTGGGATGATATGCAAATATAATTAACATAATTTAAGAGGACTTAGAAAGTAACTAATTGTGTGTGTCACGGTTATGTCTTTGTTGTACGTGTTCCTAACCTTTGTTGAGGGGAAGGTGGTGGACACACAGTGTCCCACACACCAGCTGGTGGACACAGTGTGTCCCACACACTAGCTGGTGTCCCACACACCAGCTGGTGGACACAGTGTCCCACACACCAGCTGGTGGACACAGTGTCCCACACACCAGCTGGTGGACACAGTGTCCCACACACCAGCTGGTGGACATAGTGTCCCACACACCAGCTGGTGGACACACAGTGTCCCACACACCAGCTGGTGGACACAATGTCCCACACACCAGCTGGTGGACACACAGGGTGTCCCACACACCAGCTGGTGGACACACAGGGTGTCCCACACACCAGCTGGTGGACACAGTGTCCCACACACCAGCTGGTGGACACAGTGTCCCACACACTAGCTGGTTGACACAGTGTCCCACACACCAGCTGGTGGACACAATGTCCCACACACCAGCTGGTGGACACACAGGTGTCCCACACACCAGCTGGTGGACACACAGGGTGTCCCACACACCAGCTGGTGGACACAGTGTCCCACACACCAGCTGGTGGACACAGTGTCCCACACACTAGCTGGTTGACACAGTGTCCCACACACCAGCTGGTGGACACACAGGGTGTCCCACACACCAGCTGGTGGACACAGTGTCCCACACACCAGCTGGTGGACACACAGGGTGTCCCACACACCAGCTGGTGGACACACAGGGTGTCCCACACACCAGCTGGTGGACACACAGGGTGTCCCACACACTAGCTGGTGGATACACAGTGTCCCACACACCAGCTGGTAGACACAGGGTGTCCCACACACCAGCTGGTGGACACACAGGGTGTCCCACACACCAGCTGGTGGACACAGTGTCCCACACACCAGCTGGTGGACACACAGGGTGTCCCACACACTAGCTGGTGGATACACAGTGTCCCACACACCAGCTGGTACACACAGGGTGTCCCACACACCAGCTGGTGGACACACAGGGTGTCCCAGACACCAGCTGGTGGACACACAGAGTGTCCCACACACCAGCTGGTGGACACACAGGGTGTCCCACACACCAGCTGGTGGACACACAGGGTGTCCCACACACCAGCTGGTGGACACACAGAGTGTCCCACACACTAGCTGGTGGACACACAGGGTGTCCCACACACCAGCTGGTGGACACACAGGGTGTCCCACACACCAGCTGGTGGACACACAGAGTGTCCCACACACCAGCTGGTGGACACACATGGTGTCCCACACACCAGCTGGTAGACACAGGGTGTCCCACACACCAGCTGGTGGACACACAGGGTGTCCCACACACCAGCTGGTGGACACACAGGGTGTCCCACACACCAGCTGGTGGACACACAGTCCCACACACCAGCTGGTGGACACACACAGGGTGTCCCACACACTAGCTGGTGGACACACAGGGTGTCCCACACACTAGCTGGTGGATACACAGTGTCCCACACACCAGCTGGTGGACACAGGGTGTCCCACACACCAGCTGGTGGACACACAGGGTGTCCCACACACTAGCTGGTGGACACACAGTGTCCCACACACCAGCTGGTAGACACACAGGGTGTCCCACACACCAGCTGGTGGACACACACAGGGTGTCCCACACACCAGCTGGTGGACACACAGGGTGTCCCACACACCAGCTGGTGGACACACAGGGTGTCCCACACACCAGCTGGTAGATACACAGTGTCCCACACACCAGCTGGTAGACACAGGGTGTCCCACACACCAGCTGGTGGACACACAGGGTGTCCCACACACCAGCTGGTGGACACACAGGGTGTCCCACACACCAGCTGGTGGACACACAGGGTGTCCCACACACCAGCTGCTGGCTATACTAACACTTTCCCAGCTCAGTTTATAAAGGGCGACATATGTTAACTGTCAGTTCCCCTCAGAGTGCTCTATGACGGGTCTACAGTGCTGGTAATATCCCATAGTGCTCTATGACGGGTCTACAGTGCTGGTAATATCCCATAGTGCTCTATGACGGGTCTACAGTGCTGGTAATATCCCATAGTGCTCTATGACGGGTCTACAGTGCTGGTAATATCCCATAGTGCTCTATGACGGGTCTACAGTGCTGGTAATATCCCATAGTGCTCTAGAATATGCATTGTCACTTATTGTAAAAGCTTAAGTTTAATGAATAAATTATTTGCACTAGTAGTGTAAATTTGGTCACAGTGAGAGGGAGATGGACTCGCCTCCCTGTGGTGGCACAGTATCAGTGGTGGCACAGTACCAGTGGTAGCACTGTACCAGTGGTGGCACAGTACCAGTGGTAGCACTGTACCAGTGGTGGCACAGTACCAGTGGTAGCACTGTACCAGTGGTGGCACAGTACCAGTGGTGGCACAGTACCAGTGGTAGCACTGTACCAGTGGTGGCACAGTACCAGTGGTAGCACTGTACCAGTGGTGGCACAGTACCAGTGGTAGCACTGTACCAGTGGTGGCACAGTACCAGTGGTGGCACTGTACCAGTGGTGGCACAGTACCAGTGGTGGCACAGTACCAGGGGTGGCACAGTACCAGTGGTGGCACTGTACCAGTGGTGGCACAGTACCAGTGGCGGCACTGTACCAGTGGTGGCACAGTACCAGTGGTGGCACTGTACCAGTGGTAGCACAGTACCAGTGGTGGCACAGTACCAGTGGTGGCACAGTACCAGTGGTGGCACAGTACCAGTGGTGGCACAGTACCAGTGGTGGCACTGTACCAGTGGTGGCACAGTACCAGTGGTAGCACAGTACCAGTGGTGGCACAGTACCAGTGGTGGCACAGTACCAGGTGTAGCACAGTACCAGTGGTGGCACAGTACCAGGGGTGGCACAGTACCAGTGGTGGCACTGTACCAGTGGTGGCACAGTACCAGGGGTGGCACAGTACCAGTGGTGGCACTGTACCAGTGGTGGCACAGTACCAGTGCTGGCACTGTACCAGTGGTGGCACAGTACCAGTGGTAGCACTGTACCAGGTGTAGCACAGTACCAGTGGTGGCACAGTAGCAGTGGTGGCACTGTACCAGTGGTGGCACAGTACCAGTGGTGGCACAGTACCAGTGGTGGCACAGTACCAGTGGTGGCACAGTACCAGTGGTGGCACTGTACCAGTGGTGGCACAGTACCAGTGGTGGCACTGTACCAGTGGTGGCACAGTACCAGTGGTGGCACTGTACCAGTGGTGGCACAGTACCAGTGGTGGCACAGTACCAGTGGTGGCACAGTACCAGTGGTAGCACTGTACCAGGTGTAGCACAGTACCAGTGGTGGCACAGTACCAGTGGTGGCACTGTACCAGTGGTGGCACAGTACCAGTGGTGGCACAGTACCAGTGGTGGCGCAGTACCAGTGGTGGCACAGTACCAGTGGTGGCACAGTACCAGTGGTGGCACTGTACCAGTGGTGGCACAGTACCAGTGGTGGCACTGTACCAGTGGTGGCACAGTACCAGTGGTGGCACTGTACCAGTGGTGGCACAGTACCAGGTGTAGCACTGTACCAGTGGTGGCACAGTACCAGTGGTGGCACAGTACCAGTGGTGGCACTGTACCAGTGTAGCACAGTACCAGTGGTGGCACAGTACCAGTGGTGGCATTGTACCAGTGGTGGCACAGTACCAGTGGTGGCACAGTACCAGTGGTGGCACAGTACCAGTGGTGGCACAGTACCAGTGGTGGCACTGTACCAGTGGTGGCACAGTACCAGTGGTAGCACTGTACCAGGTGTAGCACAGTACCAGTGGTGGCACAGTACCAGTGGTGGCACAGTACCAGTGGTGGCACAGTACCAGTGGTGGCACTGTACCAGTGGTGGCACAGTACCAGTGGTGGCACTGTACCAGTGGTGGCACAGTACCAGTGGTGGCACAGTACCAGTGGTGGCACAGTACCAGTGGTGGCACTGTACCAGGTGTAGCACAGTACCAGTGGTGGCACAGTACCAGTGGTGGCACAGTACCAGTGGTGGCACAGTACCAGTGGTGGCACAGTACCAGTGGTGGCACAGTACCAGTGGTGGCACAGTACCAGTGGTGGCACAGTACCAGTGGTGGCACAGTACCAGTGGTGGCACTGTACCAGTGGTGGCACAGTACCAGTGGTGGCACTGTACCAGTGGTGGCACAGTACCAGTGGTGGCACTGTACCAGTGGTGGCACAGTACCAGTGGTGGCACTGTACCAGTGGTGGCACTGTACCAGTGGTGGCACAGTACCAGTGGTGGCACAGTACCAGTGGTGGCACAGTACCAGTGGTGGCACAGTGGTGGCACAGTACCAGTGGTGGCACACCAGTGGTGGCACAGTACCAGTGGTGGCACTGTACCAGTGGTGGCACAGTACCAGTGGTGGCACAGTACCAGTGGTGGCACAGTACCAGTGGTGGCACTGTACCAGTGGTGGCACAGTACCAGTGGTGGCACAGTACCAGTGGTGGCACAGTACCAGTGGTACCAGTGGTGGCACTGTACCAGTGGTGGCACAGTACCAGTGGTGGCACAGTACCAGTGGTGGCACAGTACCAGTGGTGGCACAGTACCAGTGGTGGCACAGTACCAGTGGTGGCACAGTACTAGTGGTGGCACAGTACCAGTGGTGGCACAGTACCAGTGGTGGCACAGTACCAGTGGTGGCACAGTACCAGTGGTGGCACAGTACCAGTGGTGGCACAGTACCAGTGGTGGCACAGTACCAGTGGTGGCACAGTACCAGTGGTGGCACAGTACCAGTGGTGGCACAGTACCAGTGGTGGCACAGTACCAGTGGTGGCACAGTACCAGTGGCACAGTACCAGTGGTGGCACAGTACCAGTGGTGGCACAGTACCAGTGGTGGCACAGTACCAGTGGTGGCACAGTACCAGTGGTGGCACAGTACCAGTGGTGGCACAGTACCAGTGGTGGCACAGTACCAGTGGTGGCACAGTACCAGTGGTGGCACAGTACCAGTGGTGGCACAGTACCAGTGGTGGCACAGTACCAGTGGTGGCACAGTACCAGTGGTGGCACAGTACCAGTGGTGGCACAGTACCAGTGGTGGCACAGTACCAGTGGTGGCACAGTACCAGTGGTGGCACAGTACCAGTGGTGGCACAGTACCAGTGGTGGCACAGTACCAGTGGTGGCACAGTACCAGTGGTGGCACAGTACCAGTGGTGGCACAGTACCAGTGGTGGCACAGTACCAGTGGGCACAGTACCAGTGGTGGCACAGTACCAGTGGTGGCACAGTACCAGTGGTGGCACAGTACCAGTGGTGGCACAGTACCAGTGGTGGCACAGTACCAGTGGTGGCACAGTACCAGTGGTGGCACAGTACCAGTGGTGGTACCAGTGGTGGCACACAGTACCAGGTGGCACAGTACCAGCACAGTACCAGTGGTGGCACAGTACCAGGGTGGCACAGTACCAGTGGTGGCACAGTACCAGTGGTGGCACAGTACCAGTGGTGGCACAGTACCAGTGGTGGCACAGTACCAGTGGTGGCACAGTACCAGTGGTGGGACAGTACCAGTGGTGGCACAGTACCAGGTGTAGCACAGTACCAGTGGTGGCACAGTACCAGTGGTGGGACAGTACCAGTGGTGGCACAGTACCAGTGGTGGCACAGTACCAGTGGTACTGTGGATCTTTGGAGGGCAGGATGTTGCCTGCTGTTCCAGCTAAGTACGGGCTCGCCTTAGCCCGTGCTACTTGGAACATTGTGTTCCAAGTAGCGTATCTTAAACAACAAACATGTTCCAGTTATATGTGTACTTAAGTGCTCGTTTGTCTCCTCAGTCATTGTAGTAGACTCAAGAAGTGGTTAATAGCGGTTAGTGATTCAATTATTACATTTCTGGTGCATTACTACACATTCGTCCCTGAAGATTGGAACTGGGATTCTGGGGCCACATTCACGAAAGCAGTTACGCAAGCACTTACGAACGTGTACATCTTTCCTCAATCTTTGACGCCTTTGGTTACATTTATTAAACAGTTTACAAGCATGAAAACTTCCCAACCAACTGTTGTTATTGTTATAAACAGCCTCCTGGTGCTTCCCAGCTCATTAACTGTTTAATAATTGTAAACAAAACCGCCAAAGATTGAGAAAAGATGAACACGTTCGTAAGTGTATGCGTAAGTGCTTTCGTGACTCTGACCCCTGGCTGACATCTTGAATATGTTTCATAGTTCCCCAGTTTATTTGATAAATCTTTAACTGTGTTAATGAATGATCAGACTATTGTTGAGAGTATTTAGTGCCCGTTTCTCGTCTTCTCGATAGCATTAATTTTGCTTTAAGGTAACTACTTCATTATGCTCGTCTTCGCAACTGAATACCTTTTATGTCGTGGTCATGGCTTTCTCAACAGTTAACACTTTGGTATCATAAGATTCAGCTCCTAAAGTCTGTCAGTCCGGCAAACACTCAACGCTCTTCTGACATTACTACAATGTTATAATGTAAATATAACGTCATTATTACGTTGCTGAGACAAGCAGCCTCATTGTTTAAATGTGATTTAGGCTTATTGACAGGTACTTTAATTGCGTACATTATACAGTGACATGTTTCCCCCAGAACACAACCCGCTAACAGCGTTACAACCAGGTGACGG
>NW_025567881.1:0-12500 GCF_020424385.1 Procambarus clarkii
GAAGAGGAGGTAGTAGTGTTGTGGAGGAGGAAGAGGAGGTAGTGTTGTTGAGGAGGAAGAGGAGGGTAGTGTTGTGGAGGAGGAAGAGGACTGTAGTGTTGTTGAGGAGGAAGAGGAGGGTAGTGTTGTGGAGGAGGAAAGAGGAGGGAAGTGTTGTGGAGGAGGAAGAGGAGGGTAGTGTTGTGGAGGAGGAAGAGGAGGGTAGTGTTGTGGAGGAGGAAGAGGAGGGTAGTGTTGTGGAGGAGGAAGAGGAGGGAAGTGTTGTTGAGGAGGGAAGGGTTTGTGAGAAAGGAGGAGGAGGAGGATAGTGTTGGAGAGGCGGAAGTGGAGGGTAGTGTTGTGGGGAAGGAAGAGGAGGGGAGTGTTGTGGAAGAAGAGGAGGATAGTGCTGTGGAGGAGGAGGGTAGTGTTGTGGAAGCGGAAGAGGAGGGAAGTGTTGTGGAGAAGGAAGAGGAGGGGAGTGTTGTGGAAGAAGAAGTGGAGGATAGTGTTGTCGAGAAGGAAGAGGAGGGTAGTGTTGTGGAGGAGGAAGAGGAGGGTAGTGTTGTGGAGGAGGAAGAGGAGGGTAATGTTGTGAAGGAGGAAGAGGAGGGTAGTGTTCTGGAGGAGGAAGAGGAGAGTATTGTTGTGGAGAATAAAGAGGAGGGTAGTGTAGAGGAGGAAGAAGAGGAGGGTAGTGTTTTGGAGGAGGAGGAGGATGGTTGTGTTATGCAGAAGGAAGAAGAGAGTAGTGTTGTGGAGGAGGAGGAAGAGGAAGGAAGTGTTGTAGAGGAGGAAGAGGAGAGAAGTGTTGTGGAGGAGGAGGAGGAGGAGGGTAGTGTTCAGGAGGAGGAAGAGGAGGGTAGTGTTGTAAAGAAGGAAGAAGAGGGTAGTATTGTGGAAGGAAAAGGAGGGTAGTGCTGAGGAGGAGGAAGAGGAGGGTAGTGTTGTGGAAAAGGAAGAGGAGGACAGTTTTGTGGAGAAGTAAGAGGAGGGTAGTGTTGTGGAGAAGTAAGAGGAGGGTAGTGATATGGAGGAGGAGGAGGAGGGTAGTGTTGTGGAGAAGGAAGAGGAGGCAAGAGTTGTGGAAGAAGAAGAGAAGGGAAGTGTTGTGGAGGAGGAAGAGGGGGGTAGTGGTGTGGAGGAGGAAGAGGAAGGGTGTTTTGTGGAAAAAGAAGAGGAGGGTAGTGTTGAAGAGCAGGAGGAGGAGGGTAGTGGTATGGAGGAGGAAGAGGAGGGTAGTGTTGTGGATGAGGAAGAGAAGGGTAGTGCTGTGGAGGAGGAAGAGGAGGATAGTGTTGTGGAGGAGGAAGAGGAGGGTAGTGTTGTGGATGAGGAAGAGAAGGGTAGTGTTGTGCACGAGGAAGAGGAGGGTAGTGTTGTGGAGGAGGACGAGGAGGGCAGTGTTGTGGAGGAGGAAGAGGAGGGTAGTGTTGTGGAGGAGGACGAGGAGGGTAGCGTTGTGGAGGAGGACGAGGAGGGCAGTGTTGTGGAGGAGGAAGAGGAGGGTAGTGTTGTGGAGGAGGAAGTGCAGGGTAGTGTTGTGGAGGAGGAGGAGGAGGGTAGTGTTGTGGAGGAGGAGGAGGAGGATAGGGTTGTGGAGGAGGAAGAGGAGGGTAGTGTTTTGGAGGAGGAGTAGGAGGGAAGTGTTGTGGAGAAGGAAGATGAGGGTAGTGTTGTGTAGAAGGATGAGGAGGGTTATGTTGTGGAGAAGGAAGAGGAGGGTGGTGTTGTGGAGAAGGAAGAGGAGGGTAGTGTTGTGGAGGAGGAAGAGGAGGGTGGTGTTGTGGAGAAGGAAGAGAAGGGTAGTGATGTGGATGGGGAAGAGGAGGAGGGGAGTGTTGTGGAGGAAGTGGAGGGTAGTGTTGTTAATGAGGAGGAGGGTAGTGTTGTGGAGGACAAGTAGGGTAGACCAAGGAAGCAGCACTCACCCTTTCACCAACACAGTAGGCCAGGTGTGAGGGAATCAGATTCCCTCAGCTAGTTTTCCTAGTTTCTAGATTAGGCTAGTCACTCTAGAAACTGAAGCTTTCAAACTAACATATACTTGTGGGGTGTTGAATGAAAGCTTATGCTATGGTCTATCATGTGTGAGTAGTCAGAAGTCTGTGATTGCTCTGTAGAGAGAATTACAGAGATGTTCCTGTTTCTGTGAAATAGGATGGGGAGGGGAGAGTGTATGATATGAGAGGATACTTGACTAAAACCGTTAGAGGTGGGGGGGGGAGAGTGGAGTGAACGTTGCCCCACCCCCCCTAACATGTGAGACAGTACGCCACTGTCTTTTAGGCCTCCCCTTCCTTGTGACGTCACGGGACGCTCGAGGGTGAGTGAGCCTGTGATTGGAGTAGGCAAGTGTGCTCCAAGCCGAGTTTTGGCGCGAACGGCTGTGATTGGGAGCAGCACGAGGGAGCCGTGCCAGCTCCATGCTGATTGGTCAAGACAAAGTAGGGAGGAGGTATGGGTATTTTGAGTTTCCCTTGCCCGGGAAATAGGCAGTCTGAGCAGGGTAGCAGGTGGACTAGGACGTGTCGGGGTGGAGGGGGGGAGTTTTCCCCCTCCACCCCCGTTAATCGCGGACATTACCGTGTTAACTAGCAGGGATGGCACCCCTGCTATCCCTGGTTGTGTCTAGGCCCAATATTCGTGAAATTCGAGGGCCGACGATTTACGGAAGGAACAGTAAAAAACTAAAGAGACAGTTGACAGTGTTCACCCATGAGGCAGCTGGCAGAGCCTCATGGTGTAACAGGTGGGTCGAGTATCCTGTCTAGTGTTGTATGGACAATGGACAATCGGTGGTATTATGGGCAGTGTAATTGAGTGTGATATTACAGGCCCATGTTGGATTTTTTTTATTCCACCTAGCGGCGGCCATGTGGTGACGCCGCCGGCCATTGTCACCCCAGTGTAGAGCAAGGCAGGCTCTGGTTTGCTGGAGTTGTGGGCGATTCCTCAACCACGTGTGTATGCCCGGGGGCCACCCCGGCCACCCGCCGCATGGCCCAGCCACATGGCCTGGCTACCCCACCCGCCTGTCCGCGCGCCAGCCACCCACCCAGGCCACCCGCACGGCCAAACCCCACCCCACCCCGCGCACCAGCTCAGCCGGGTGGGGTGCTATGACGTCATGCACTACCCGTGGCCACCCCCGGCCACCCAGCCGCTCGGCCCGGCCCGGCTCGGCTCGGCCCGGCTCGGCCCGGCCCGGCTCGGCTCGGCTCGGCCCGGCTCGGCCCGGCTCGGCCCGCGCGTTGGCTACCCACCCGCCTGCCCGCGCGCCGGCTACCACCACCCCAACCCCCCCCCCCCTCTCAACTCGGGAGGGGCGCTGTGGGCCACGCGGTGGCCACATGCCTTGGCCACTTTCCCGGGACAGCCTAAGGCCACATCTTGTCGATGCATGAGGAGCAAGATAAGTGTTGACAGCTAGGGTGGTAGTGACCTGGGAAATGAGTAAAAAAATAAGGAGAGTACACGGGACCACACTGTAGTATCATGATGTATATATGTGTGTAGTAGACTGACTAGAGTATGTAACCGGTCAGTGTAGAGATTTACCATATAAGTGATCCGGCCTGTCGATTCTATATAATCGTTCAGACTGGATTAATGCCATAGAGTACCGTATATTAATTATAATCATTAGAGGTAGGCAGGCCAGGTTGCAGGGATGTCAGTGGGTACCCTGAGGTCTGTGTAGTTAGTTACATTTACCTGATGATATTTTTCATTGATTATGTGAATGCCATGTCTATGTGTTCATTTGCATGCTTTATGTACTGTGTTGTGTGGTGAGTCAGCAGATGTGATTGCTGACTGATTGCCTAATGATGTCATTAGCATGTGGGGTATGCTGACAGCATCATTATGTTGCAGGTTTGTGCAGTGTTGTTATCAGTTTATACGATATTATTATTGCCCTCGGAGCGGTGTTGAGGGTTTAAGGGACCTCTAGGATTATTCAGGGGAATTCACAGTACTTAATGAGAGCAGGCAATTGATGGGTTAATTGCCTTGCTGAGGTAAGTGTGTGTTCACAGTAGTCCTTTGCAACGGTTGCAAGAAAAAGAGGGGGGCAGTAATATTGGTATACTCTTGTGTGTTGCACAACCGTGTGTCATTATTGTGTGGGCACAGTAATTAGCCTGTTGCAGTAGCCGCAACCATATGTGGGCAATGCATTTGTGTTGTTGCATGCCATTATAGTGTGACCTATGTAACACTGGGGTTACTTTGTTTCTTTAAGTTGTGTTGAGGACTTAAGGATTCAGTGAGTTAATAATTGGGGAATTAACTGGATAAGGGGTGCACACTTAGTATTGTTGTGTGAGTAAGGACTCTTATGAGAGAGAACAGCGTTGAGCTTGAGTGAGATACGTCTCAGGAGCAATTAATTGTCCGTGTGACAACTAATTGACCACTCTAGCTAATTATGTAATTAGCCTTCTCATCATGAATTCACGTAGTGGGAGAGGATCTGTCAGAGTCTGTCAGTATTTGTGTTAACGTAATTTGCTCGAGACTAATTACCTTTCTGGGGTATAGCAATTAGTGGCTCAGGTTAATAAGTGGAGTAATTAACATTGGAGAGCTCCGATGACTCGGTAAAGCGAGGTCATGGAGCTAGCATAAATCGTTGTATTAATCATATTCTGTCTGAGGACAATGGATTAGTGGCACATCTTGTTAATTAGGGGTAATTAACTCCTTTCCCGTGAATTCACAGTGTTTGATGAGACCTGCTTAGGCAGTGCGGAGTGAGACGTATTTATGGATGATTAATTATCGGTCCTGGTGACAGTTAATTAATTGCTCAGAATTAATTAGGGAATTAATTAGGGTAATTAACACTCACTAGAAAATTTTTGACACAGACTGTTGAGAAGCTACCAAGTTAGGGTAGGCTTAGTTAACGTAACTCAATGGGGATGTAATTTGTGGTCCGTTTGACCTTAATTGAGGATTACTCACTGAATACTTGCAAGGAGTCAAGTGTGATGTAATATATGTTTGAGTTATTGTTAACAAGAGAGACAAGTGTTAAAGATTAACGTAGAGTATCATCATGTTGTTGTCTAGTGTGAGACAATTGTTTGTGATTACCGTGGTACTTTGTTGCTGACTGCTGCGATCAGTCAATTAACGTAATTAATCACTTAAGGCAATTTCTTTTGGTTGTCGTCTGGTGACGAGAGTAGAGTAATCTAGGGATTTGTGGAGTTGTGTCCCAGAATATCGCCTTGCCTGTCTTTGTTACTGTTTACAACAGGGCAACTTCTTGTGGGGAGTTGCAAAGAGTATTCACACTGGGCTATGATAAGGGGGGGGGATCACTGTTGGACTACCCGCATAGTTACGTGGGTCTCTCCTGGGGGGCGGGAGGATCCCTAAGCTTGTGATTATAGTAGCTGTCAGGGAAACCGAGACACTATTGATTGCATGCTTGTGTCTTCAGTGGAAATCCTTCATTTGTTCAGTTAGTTCATGTTGTCAGCCCGAAGTGTTAGCAAGATGGAGCCTGCTATCACTTCTCGAGGGGCTGTTGAATAGCTGTGTTGCAAATGCCACTTGATGTACAATAACGTAACCATTCGCTGTGGTGTAACTTTTTTTTTTTCTTTGGTGTAATATTTTTCTTTGTTTTGCAATATTGCGTCATCAGTGGGCACACCTGTGTTCAGGTTAGTTCAGTATGCAGCCTCACAGCAAGGGTTGCTATTTAGCTGTTTGTTATCGTGCCACTGGATGGACATTAACGTAACGTAAACTCGGTAATGTAGTAGTTAGTCTCTTGTTATTAATAAATTGTTATGTTATAGAAAACGGTCTTTGATGTCAACCCTTCAACCATATTATTCCACCATATTTCTGCATATTATTAAATGTTGATGTGATCTTGATAAGGCGGCTGTTCTTGGGAATTCGAATTCCAATTCATAGCGCCACATCAAATATAAATATTTGATTGCGAGAACCCGTCGGTTACCCTTTATTAGTTTTAACGTCCTGTTTAACTAGGAGGAGCCAGCGGCCTATTGTGGACAGGTTTTCACCCCTGGTGGTGGAGGCCTGGCGGTTTGCTCCCGCTTTTCCTTTTTCTATTGGACTCATGCTTAACTGCCGTGAGCAGCCTTTAAACTTGTAGTCCACCTCCTAAGGGAGGTAGGCGTAGAAAAAATCTCACACCAGGGAGACAACACTGACCCTCTCACCAACACAGTAGGCCAGGGTGACAACACTGACCCTCTCACCAACACAGTAGGCCAGGGTGACAACACTGACCCTCTCACCAACACAGTAGGCCAGGGTGACAACACTGACCCTCTCACCAACACAGTAGGCCAGGGAGGCAACACTGACCCTCTCACCAACACAGTAGGCCAGGGTGACAACACTGACCCTCTCACCAACACAGTAGGCCAGGGTGACAACACTGACCCTCTCACCAACACAGTAGGCCAGGGAGGCAACACTGACCCTCTCACCAACACAGTAGGCCAGGGAGGCAACACTGAACCTCTCACCAATAATGTAGACCAGGGAGGCAACACTGACCCTCTCACCAACACAGTAGGCCAGGGAGGCAACACTCACCCTCTCACCAACACAGTAGGCCAGGGAGGCAACACTGACCCTCTCACCAACACAGTAGGCCAGGGAGGCAACACTCACCCTCTCACCAACACAGTAGGCCAGGGAGACAACACTCACCCTCTCACCAACACAGTAGGCCAGGGAGGCAACACTGACCCTCTCACCAACACAGTAGACCAGGGAGGCAACACTGACCCTGTCACCAACACAGTAGGCCAGGGAGGCAATACTGAACCTCTCACCAATAATGTAGGCCAGGGAGGCAACACTGACCCTCTCACCAACACAGTAGACCAGGGAGGCAACACTGACCCTCTCACCAACACAGTAGGCCAGGGAGGCAACACTGGACCTCTCACCAATAATGTAGGCCAGGGAGGCAACACTGACCCTCTCACCAACACAGTAGGCCAGGGAGGCAACACTGACCCTCTCACCAACACAGTAGGCCAGGGAGGCAACACTGACCCTCTCACCAACACAGTAGGCCAGGGAGGCAACACTGAACCTCTCACCAATAATGTAGACCAGGGAGGCAACACTGACCCTCTCACCAACACAGTAGGCCAGGGAGGCAACACTGACCCTCTCACCAACACAGTAGGCCAGGGAGGCAACACTCACCCTCTCACCAACACAGTAGGCCAGGGAGACAACACTCACCCTCTCACCAACACAGTAGGCCAGGGAGGCAACACTGACCCTCTCACCAACACAGTAGACCAGGGAGGCAACACTGACCCTCTCACCAACACAGTAGGCCAGGGAGGCAACACTGACCCTCTCACCAACACAGTAGGCCAGGGAGGCAACACTGACCCTCTCACCAACACAGTAGGCCAGGGAGGCAACACTCACCCTCTCACCAACACAGTTGACCAGGGAGGCAACACTCACCCTCTCACCAACACAGTAGGCCAGGGAGGCAACACTCACCCTCTCACCAACACAGTAGGCCAGGGTGACCACACTCACCCTCTCACCAACACAGTAGGCCAGGGAGGCAACACTGACCCTCTCACCAACACAGTAGGCCAGGGAGACAACACTCACCCTCTCACCAACACAGTAGGCCAGGGTTACAACACTGACCCTCTCACCAACACAGTAGGCCAGGGAGGCAACACTGACCCTCTCACCAACACAGTAGGCCAGGGTGACCACACTCACCCTCTCACCAACACAGTAGGCCAGAGTGACAACACTGACCCTCTCACCAACACAGTAGGCCAGGGAGGCAACACTCACCCTCTCACCAACACAGTAGGTAGGGAGACAACACTCACCCTCTCACCAACACAGTAGGCCAGGGAGGCAACACTGACCCTCTCACCAACACAGTAGGCCAGGGAGGCAACACTCACCCTCTCACCAACACAGTAGGCCAGGGAGGCAACACTCACCCTCTCACCAACACAGTAGGCCAGGGTGACAACACTCACCCTCTCACCAACACAGTAGGCCAGGGTGACAACACTCACCCTCTCACCAACAGAGTAGGCCAGGGAGGCAACACTCACCCTCTCACCAACACAGTAGGCCAGGGAGGCAACACTCACCCTCTCACCAACACAGTAGGCTAGGGAGGCAACACTGACACTCTCACCAACACAGTAGACCAGGGAGGCAACACTGACCCTCTCACCAACACAGTAGGCCAGGGAGGCAACACTGACCCTCTCACCAACACAGTAGGCCAGGGAGGCAACACCTACCCTCTCACCAACACAGTAGGCCAGGGAGGCAACACTCACCCTCTCACCAACACAGTAGGCCAGGGAGGCAACACTGACCCTCTCACCAACACAGTAGACCAGGGAGGCAACACTGACCCTCTCACCAACACAGTAGGCCAGGGAGGCAACACTCACCCTCTCACCAACACAGTAGGCCAGGGAGGCAACACTGACCCTCTCACCAACACAGTAGGCCAGGGAGGCAACACTGACCCTCTCACCAACACAGTAGGCCAGGGAGGCAACACTGACCCTCTCACCAACACAGTAGGCCAGGGAGGCAACACTGACCCTCTCACCAACACAGTAGGCCAGGGAGGCAACACTCACCCTCTCACCAACACAGTAGGCCAGGGAGGCAACACTCACCCTCTCACCAACACAGTAGGCCAGGGAGGCAACACTCACCCTCTCACCAACACAGTAGGCCAGGGAGGCAACACTCACCCTCTCACCAACACAGTAGGCCAGGGAGACAACACTCACCCTCTCACCAACACAGTAGGCCAGGGAGGCAACACTCACCCTCTCACCAACACAGTAGGCCAGGGTGACCACACTCACCCTCTCACCAACACAGTAGGCCAGGGTGACCACACTCACCCTCTCACCAACACAGTAGGCCAGGGTGACCACACTCACCCTCTCACCAACACAGTAGGCCAGGGAGGCAACACTCTCCCTCTCAGCAACACAGTAGGCCAGGGAGGCAACACTCACCCTCTCACCAACACAGTAGGCCAGGGAGACAACACTCACCCTCTCACCAACACAGTAGGCCAGGGAGACAACACTGACCCTCTCACCAACACAGTAGGCCAGGGTGACCACACTCACCCTCTCACCAACACAGTAGGCCAGGGTGACCACACTGACCCTCTCACCAACACAGTAGGCCAGGGAGACATCACTCACCCTCTCACCAACACAGTAGGCCAGGGAGGCAACACTGACCCTCTCACCAACACAGTAGGCCAGGGAGGCAACACTCACCCTCTCACCAACACAGTAGGCCAGGGAGGCAACACTCACCCTCTCACCAACACAGTAGGCCAGGGAGGCAACACTGACCCTCTCACCAACACAGTAGACCAGGGAGGCAACACTGACCCTCTCACCAACACAGTAGGCCAGGGAGTCAACACTGACCCTCTCACCAACACAGTAGGCCAGGGAGGCAACACCTACCCTCTCACCAACACAGTAGACCAGGGAGGCTACACTGACCCTCTCACCAACACAGTAGGCCAGGGAGGCAACACTCACCCTCTCACCAACACAGTAGGCCAGGGAGGCAACACTCACCCTCTCACCAACACAGTAGGCCAGGGAGGCAACACTCACCCTCTCACCAACACAGTAGGCCAGGGAGGCAACACTCACCCTCTCACCAACACAGTAGGCCAGGGAGACAACACTCACCCTCTCACCAACACAGTAGGCCAGGGAGGCAACACTCACCCTCTCAGCAACACAGTAGGCCAGGGTGACCACACTCACCCTCTCACCAACACAGTAGGCCAGGGTGACCACACTCACCCTCTCACCAACACAGTAGGCCAGGGAGACAACACTCACCCTCTCACCAACACAGTAGGCCAGGGAGGCAACACTCTCCCTCTCACCAACACAGTAGGCCAGGGAGGCAACACTCACCCTCTCACCAACACAGTAGGCCAGGGAGGCAACACTCACCCTCTCACCAACACAGTAGGCCAGGGAGACAACACTGACCCTCTCACCAACACAGTAGGCCAGGGAGGCAACACTCACCCTCTCACCAACACAGTAGGCCAGGGTGACAACACTCACCCTCTCACCAACACAGTAGGCCAGGGAGACAACACTGACCCTCTCACCAACACAGTAGGCCAGGGTGACAACACTCACCCTCTCACCAACACAGTAGGCCAGGGAGACAACACTGACCCTCTCACCAACACAGTAGGCCAGGGAGGCAACACTGACCCTCTCACCAACACAGTAGGCCAGGGAGGCAACACTCACCCTCTCACCAACACAGTAGGCCAGGGAGGCAACACTCACCCTCTCACCAACACAGTAGGCCAGGGAGACAACACTCACCCTCTCACCAACACAGTAGGCCAGGGAGACAACACTCACCCTCTCACCAACACAGTAGGCCAGGGAGGACAACACTGACCCTCTCACTAACACAGTAGGCCAGGGAGACAACACTGACCCTCTCACCAACACAGTAGGCCAGGGAGGCAACACTCACCCTCTCACCAACACAGTAGGCCAGGGAGGCAACACGCACCCTCTCACCAACACACAGGGAGACAACACTCACCCTCTCACCAACACAGTAGGCCAGGGTGACAACACTGACCCTCTCACCAACACAGTAGGCCAGGGAGGCAACACTCACCCTCTCACCAACACAGTAGGCCAGGGAGGCAACACTCACCCTCTCACCAACACAGTAGGCCAGGGAGACAACACTCACCCTCTCACCAACACAGTAGGCCAGGGAGACAACACTCACCCTCTCACCAACACAGTAGGCCAGGGAGGCAACACTGACCCTCTCACCAACACAGTAGGCCAGGGAGGCAACACTCACCCTCTCTCCAACACAGTAGGCCAGGGAGGCAACACTCACCCTCTTACCAACACAGTAGGCCAGGGAGGCAACACTCACCCTCTCACCAACACAGTAGGCCAGGGAGGCAACACTCACCCTCTCACCAACACAGTAGGCCAGGGAGACATCACTCACCCTCTCACCAACACAGTAGGCCAGGGAGGCAACACTGACCCTCTCACCAACACAGTAGGCCAGGGAGGCAACACTCACCCTCTCACCAACACAGTAGGCCAGGGAGGCAACACTCACCCTCTCACCAACACAGTAGGCCAGGGAGGCAACACTGACCCTCTCACCAACACAGTAGACCAGGGAGGCAACACTGACCCTCTCACCAACACAGTAGGCCAGGGAGGCAACACTGACCCTCTCACCAACACAGTAGGCCAGGGAGGCAACACCTACCCTCTCACCAACACAGTAGACCAGGGAGGCAACACTCACCCTCTCACCAACACAGTAGGCCAGGGAGGCAACACTCACCCTCTCACCAACACAGTAGGCCAGGGAGGCAACACTCACCCTCTCACCAATACAGTAGGCCAGGGAGGCAACACTCACCCTCTCACCAACACAGTAGGCCTGGGAGGCAACACTCACCCTCTCACCAACACAGTAGGCCAGGGAGACAACACTCACCCTCTCACCAACACAGTAGGCCAGGGAGGCAACACTCACCCTCTCACCAACACAGTAGGCCAGGGTGACCACACTCACCCTCTCACCAACACAGTAGGCCAGGGAGACAACACTCACCCTCTCACCAACACAGTACTCCAGGGAGGCAACACTCTCCCTCTCACCAACACAGTAGGCCAGGGAGGCAACACTCACCCTCTCACCAACACAGTAGGCCAGGGAGGCAACACTCACCCTCTCACCAACACAGTAGGCCAGGGAGACAACACTCACCCTCTCACCAACACAGTAGGCCAGGGAGGCAACACTGACCCTCTCACCAACACAGTAGGCCAGGGAGGCAACACTCACCATCTCACCAACACAGTAGGACAGGGAGACAACACTCACCCTCTCACCAACACAGTAGGCCAGGGAGGCAACACTCACCCTCTCACCAACACAGTAGGCCAGGGAGGCAACACTCACCCTCTCACCAACACAGTAGGCCAGGGTGACCACACTCACCCTCTCACCAACACAGTAGGCCAGGGAGGCAACACTCACCCTCTCACCAACACAGTAGGCCAGGGAGGCAACACTCACCCTCTCACCAACACAGTAGGCCAGGGTGACCACACTCACCCTCTCACCAACACAGTAGGCTCACACAGTTAATATACCTACTATATACATGCCTCACCTGTGACAGAAAAAAACATGTTGTTTGAAAAACCGGGCCATCTGTTGGACGTAAGACCAACACATGCAGAAATCTCCGAAAGATCTTCACCTATTGCTTTGAAATTTTGACACAGCTTTCCATTCAAATACATGCAGGTTTTTATATTTACCATACTGTTCATATTGTGAGAATAGTTTTTGTACTTTTTCATTGTTTTTCATTTCGTTTTTTAACTGTTCTACTTATTTTTCAGTGATGCCTGAAAACTTAATAA
>NW_025567882.1:0-5000 GCF_020424385.1 Procambarus clarkii
CTCTGAATGGAGCAACGTGAGTAGAGAGTTTGAAAGAGTAACTCAGGTATTGGTGAACAACGGATATAGCAACGCGGAAATAAACGCTGCTATAAGAAGACACTTGGACCGTTGGTATAGTTCAGAACCTAGAACAGAAACCACAACACCCCCAATAAAATTATATTACAAATCAACCATGCACAGTGAACATATAAAAGAGGAAAGAATAATGAAAGAAATAATCCGTAAAGGAGTAAAAAGCACTACTCATAACCAAAACATAAACCTGATAATATTCTACAAAACCAAGAAGACTCCGAACTCCTTATCAAAAACAGCCCGAAGCCGACGGAGAACCCTCTACAGCAGTCAAGCGTTGTATACATGTACACTTGCCCCCACGAAGGATGTAACCTTCAATGTAAGTACATAGGTATGACGTCGACCAAGCTGACGAGGCGTTTGACATGCCATCTTCAATCTGGTGCCCCTAGGAATCACATGAGACAAGCCCATGACATTACTCTAACAAGAGAAATGTTGAACAAGAATACCTGCATAATAGACAAAACCCAAGATTCAAGAAGATTACAAATTCTTGAGGCAATTCACATAAGAATAGAGCGACCTACCATGAACACCCAAATCACGGAACTATTTACTCTACCCACCATGAGAGTAAGGACAAGACAAGAACATATCGATGCCAACACAGAAGACAATGTCCAACATAACAGGCCAATTACACTGGATTAATCTTTGTGTTTGGATAGGAGATGCCTCGTATGGGCCAATAAGCCTTCTGCAGCCCCTATGTTTATCCCTTATGTATCCCCCCATGTTTTCACCTTCATTGTATTATCACCTGACCTAATGCGGGTATAAAATCAACTAGTAATGTAAGATCTGTTCACTTGAGAATGAACCATGGAGGTTCGAAACGTCGTGCAAATTATACAAATAAGTGTAATACACTCTATAGTAAATCACTTCTTTTCTTCACCTTAAAAGTACGATAATGAGTTTTGGAGAACTCCTATTTCAATTAAGCCCTGATGCTAAGAAAATAGTTAGAGGGATAGAAGCCCTAAACCAGAAAATAATTAATACAGAATATGCGGTCATATTCAATGAAATATATATATATATATATATATATATATATATATATATATATATATATATATATATATATATATATATATATATATATATATATATATATATATATATATATATATATATATATATATATATATATATATATATATATATATATATATATATATATATATATATATATATATATATATATATATATATATATATATATATATATATATATGTCGTACCTAATAGCCAGAACGCACTTCTGAGCCTACTATGCAAGGCCCGATTTGCCTAATAAGCCAAGTTTTCATGAAATAATTGTTTTTCGACTACCTAACCTACCTAACCTAACCTAACCTAGCTTTTTCGGCTACCTAACCTAACCTAACCTATAAAGAAAGGTTAGGTTAGGTTAGGTAGGGTTGGTTAGGTTCGGTCATATATCTACGTTAATTTTAACTCCAATAAAAAAAATGACCTCATACATAATGAAATGGGTAGCTTTATCATTTCGTAAGAAAAAAATTAGAGAAAATATATTAATTCAGGAAAACTTGGCTTATTAGGCAAATTGGGTCTTGCATAGTAGGCTGAAAAGTGCGTTCTGGCTACTAGGTACGACATATATATATATATATATATATATATATATATGTGTGTATATCACGAAAATAAACACGTGATTAAGAATGTGACAATGTCAGACCACGAAGGAAAAATGAAACAGGAAATTTCCTTAAGTACTTTCGTATATTAAATACATCTTCAGAAGGTCATTTTACAGATCGAGTGATGGGTATAAATAGGCAGGAGAGAGTGGTGAAGTAAGGTGAGGTACAATACTTGGACAACGCAGAAGGCCCATTGGCCCATCAGATGCACCCAATTGGCCCATCCGATGTAGCCCAATGGCCCATCTGATATAGCAGACATACAAGCATAATACATAGGTAATTATAACATAAAGAGGTAAATATATACAATAAATTAGTGAGACAAATGTTTTTCAATGATTCTACTTAAATCGCCCTTTAGCTGATCTATTAGAAATGGATCTAAGTTATATAGACCACTGCTAATATTCAAATTACTTTCTTTGGTGATCTGTATCAAAGCGGATTCAATTATGTTTCTGTTATAGGTGCTTTTACAATTTGTTATTGAAGACGCACTCTCCCAATCAATTTGGTGAGCTTTTTCTGACAAATGCACAAACAAAGCATTAGATAATTGGCCATGTCTTACAGAGTATTTATGTTGCGATATTCTACATTTTAAATCTTTAGATGTTTGCCCGACATAGAACTTATTACATTCCTTACAAGGTATTTTATAAATGACGCAATTATCACTACGAGGGCTGTTCCTTACTAATAGCTTACCAACAGTGTTTTCGTAGCTAAACATTACATCTATATTAAAAAGTTTCAAGGCCTTGACAATATTCTCAAACCCAGAGAAATATGGTAAACATAACACATTCTTTGGGCGAGTCCTTTCACTGCATACATTATTATAATATGTACGACGAGCTTTGTTACGACAAACTTCCAAAAAATTCAGTGGGTAACAAAGCTTAAGACCAATCGAATCAATATTCTTAAATTCTTCATCTAAGAATTCTGGACTCACAACTCGAAGAGCTCTTAGATACATTGAAGCAAAAATTGACTTTTTTACATTGTATTTATGCCCTGAAAAATAATGAACATAAGATAAATTGTTTGTAGGTTTTCTGTAAACACTAAACTTTAATGAAGAGTTTTCCCTATGAATAAGCACATCTAAGAATGGCAAACATTTATCAATTTCAGTCTCCATAGTAAATTTTATGGAGGTGACTTGGTCATTAAGTTTGGCTACAAATTCGTCTGTGTTTGCATCTGAAGGCCAAATACATAAGATATCATCAACATATCTAAACCAAGGAATGATACCAGGAGTTATTTTTGAAACAAATTTCTTTTCAAAGAATTCCATGTACAGGTTTGAGAGCAATGGCGATAGAGGATTCCCCATTGCCATTCCAAAAGTCTGTAAATAATACTCATTATTAAAGGTAAATTTACATTCTTTAATGCACAACTTAACAAGACTGACAATAATATCAGCAGAAAGAGGTAAGTCATGGCTCATTAGTTCACGAGCAAGATAATCGAGAATATCATCGACCGGTACCTTTGTGAACAAGGAACAAACGTCAAAACTGATTAACTTTACATCAGGAGTGACAGGAACACTATTCAATTTGTTAACTAAATCAAGAGAATTTGTCAAATGAGAAGAGGAGATAGTTCCTAACAAAGGGGACAAGATTTTGGTAAGCCATTTGGAGAGTTTGTAAGAAATGGATCCCACAGAACTGATGATAGGTCTCATGGGATTGTTAGGCTTATGCGTCTTGACAAGACCATATAGATATGGTAATGAAGGTGATGAAGTAGTAAATTGATTAAGAAGATCTTTATGTTTACTTAACAACTTCCTCAAGCTACTATTGAAGAACTTGATGATGTCCTCAAGAGGATTTTTCCTAAGCTTAGTGTACGTTGACGAATCTAGGAGGAGATCATTCATTTTCGAAATATATTCCTCCTTGTTTAAAATAACAATAGTGCTGGATTTATCAGCCTTTGTTATATGAATGGAAGGATCGGCTCTTAACTCCTGTAAGCTTCGTCTGAATCTTTCGGGAAAATTGTTTGTTTGGGGCGTCAACATTGAACCATAAACAATACCTTTAACCAGGTTTAGGTTTTGTGAAGACAGAGAGTTATGTTTTTCAAGCTGTAACAATGAACTAGCAATTTTAACTGCAGAAGGTTGATTTGAAATGGCAAAAGACATACCATAACCCAAAGCAGTAACCACATTTTCACATATCTTTTTGGACGACAGATTCAACACGTTGTTAGGATTAGATTTCTTGTTCCAATCACTATTTTTAATCAAACTTTCTAACTTGCGCTTAAGAATTTTCTGTAACTGATTAATTTTTCCGCGTAAGTCACTATATATTTCATCCATCAGAAGATTTTTCCAGTCCAAAGGTATTGCGTGATGAAAGTTTCTTTTTGCTGTATCCAGGCTTTTGAAAACAGAACGTTCCTTTGATTTTGTAACTTCAATGTGTTTTTTTCAAAATGGTAGCACAGAAATCACTAAACGGTTCATCACCTAATTTGAGCAGACGGGCAGGTAGCAGAGACTTGGGTACAACTTGCTCACCAAGACATTGTTTCAGGAATTTGAGGCGGATGCGGGAACAGTGCGCTTTCACTAGTAGAGAAGCGAAGGTGGTCACGAAGGAAGCAGTCTGAGGGAACAGCAAAGCAAAAGAGCGCGTGGTTCTCATTATGTGTGTATATCACGAAAATAAACACGTGATTAAGAATGTGACAATGTCAGACCACGAAGGAAAAATGAAACAGGAAATTTCCTTAAGTACTTTCGTATATTAAATACATCTTCAGAAGGTCATTTTACAGATCGAGTGATGGGTATAAATAGGCAGGAGAGAGTGGTGAAGTAAGGTGAGGTACAATACTTGGACAACGCAGAAGGCCCATTGGCCCATCAGATGCACCCAATTGGCCCATCCGATGTAGCCCAATGGCCCATCTGATATAGCAGACATACAAGCATAATACATAGGTAATTATAACATAAAGAGGTAAATATATACAATAAATTAGTGAGACAAATGTTTTTCAATGATTCTACTTAAATCGCCCTTTAGCTGATCTATTAGAAATGGATCTAAGTATGGAAGTATGGTAAATGGATCTAAGTAAACAGGAAATTTCCTGTTTCATTTTTCCTTCGTGGTCTGACATTGTCATATATATATATATATATATATATATATATATATATATATATATATATATATATATATATAGTACCTA
>NW_025567882.1:10000-36001 GCF_020424385.1 Procambarus clarkii
TGTGGATGATCACCCTCGCTATCAAGAATCATGTTTTTTAAATGTAGTCTGTTTAGGACTTTTCCTGCTCTTGCAACCCAAGAGTTTCCATTGTTTTGGCCTAGTCCAACCACCAAGGCCTGCCGTACTGGGATTGGATCAGAAGAAATAATTATCTTACTGACAATTGTAGCTGTCCTTTGTGATATTCTTTCTTGTAGAGAGGGCAAACCCGTCTCCAGTCTAAGAGTTTCAAGCCTGGTCCACATGGGGGCTCCCAGTGCCGCTCTCATAGCATTGTTTTGGGCAACTTCAAGCTTTTTCCACTGTTGGTGTCATAGATTTGTGAGTGCAGGTGCGGCATAATCGATCACTGATCTGACTGCCTGTACATAGTATGTGCGAAGGACTTGCAGATTGGCTCCTCCAGAAAGGGAGGTTAGCGACCTGAGAATTGCCGTCCGGGCCGCAGTTCGCTCTCTCAAGTAAGTGACCTCAGCATTAAAATTCATATGTGTGTCCAGGATGATTCCTAGATACTGATAGGTGTCGACCCATTCTATTGGTTGACCCTGTACTGTGAGTTGGATGTTGGGCTTCGCTATTTTTATGGGCATGGACTTTGACTTTGAGGGGTTGAGTTTGATCCCAATCTGTTTTGCCTCTTTACTGATGCAGTCTAAGCATTTGGGTGCAAGGCGCGCCGCATCCCTTCCTTTTATGATGATGACAAAGTCGTCCGCGTAGTTTAGCAGCCTGCAGTGATGTGGAAGTTTCAATCTCATTATTCTTTCCATTAAACAGTTGAAGAGAAGAGGGCTGAGAATAACCCCTTGCGGTGTACCATTTTTATGTCTTTTGTACTCAGAGACTGTGCCATGAAGTTTTACTCTTGCTTCTCTGTTTATGAGACAGTTTTTGGTCCAGGAGAGCAGGTTGCCTCTGACCTCTTTGTCAATGAGGCAGCAGAGAATAGCTGGGGCGCTAGCCAGTTCAAAGGCTTTTTCGAGGTCCAGGAATATCAGCATTCCTGGTCTGTCATTCAAGTGGGCTAACAGAGTTGTAATACATTCCACTGTGCCAACCCCTCTTCTATAGGCATACATATCATGGTGCAGTTTAGGCATTTTCCACTCCAGTCTGTTGAGTGCCATTCTGTCAGCCGTCTTGGCTACACAGCTTTGGAGAGAGATGGGCCTGGGATTAGCTGGATCTTTGGGTTTTGGGATCGGCACTATGTCTGCTCTATTCCAAGCAGAAGGTCTAGTTTGAGAAGTCCAGGCTAAATTAATTAACCTTAGGTATGCAGCGTCTCCCTCTGGGCCGAGGTTTCTAATCATTTTATAGGTTATTTTGTCGGCTCCAGGGGATGTATCCTTGGAGTTTTTCTTAGCCCGATTGAGCTCATCCAGTGTGAAGGGGGCATTAGTGTCAGAGACTTCTTCACATGCTGTAAGGATTCTGTGCCACCTTTCTTCCTCTAGTCCGGTCTGTACTGCTAATACATCTGGTGGAAGTTGATTGCTGGCTGCTCTCTCTGCAAACCTGGTTGCCAGTACTTCGGCTTCCTGTTGAGGATCCTTGGGGTGTGGAGCTTTAGGTGTTTTATTCCCTTTGGCCCGGTGAATTTGCTGCCACATCTCTCCGAGAGAGGTGTGTTCATTCAGGTGTGAACACCATTCCAGCCTCTTTTGTTCTTTTATTTGTCTGGTCTCTCGATGCACATGTTCCTTGACCTCACAAAGTAAGATCCTGTTGCGGTCACTTGGCTGCTTTTTGTATAGCTTTCTTGTTCTGTTGAGTCTATGGTTGAGTTCTTTGACACGTTCGCAATAGTACCAATGATCTTTATGGTGTCCGGTGGACTGTTTTTTCAGTGGGATTGAGTGGTTGGCTGCACTTTGAATCGCTTTGACAAATTCTTGTTCTGCCTGATTAATGTCTTCGGGAAGATCATAGTTTCTTTGCCACTCTGAAATGAGGTTTTGAAATCGGTCCCAGTTTGCTAAAGCAAAGTTCCAGGCTTCAGATGGAGGCGGAGGTGGGGTGGGAAGGTCTAACTGAAGATCAATTTGGAGCCCATAGTGGTCGCTTGTGAGTGTGGGCTCAACTGACCATGTTGCTGCATCTCTTAGGGAGGCTGAAACGAAGGTTAGGTCTAATCTGCCTCCTTGGATGTGGGTATGTTCATTCTTGTTTAGGATTTGTATTTCTGGAAGCTGGTCTAGTAGATGTGAAATGTGAATGCCGGCTTCATTTGTTCTGTTCGAGCCCAGTGCCAATCGATGATGGGCATTAAAATCTCCACAAATGATTGTGTTTGTTGTTGTCGCGTGTCCAAATAACACAGAGATATCCATTTCGGCATGTGGAGACCTGTACACATTGAACACTTCAAGTTTGTCATGTCTTAGCTCAATGGTAACTCCCATTACCTCTGTCCCTGCTCCTGGGTGGCGGTGGCTGGTGGTGGTGGGTGGTGGTGGGTGGTGGCAGGTGGCGGCTGGTGGTGGCAGGTGGCGGCTGGTGGTGGCAGGTGGCGGCTGGTGGCGGGTGGTGGCGGCTGGTGGTGGCGGGTGGCGGCTGGTGGTGGGTGGTGGCGGCTGGTGGTGGGTGGTGGCGGGTGGCGGCTGGTGGTGGCGGGTGGCGGCTGGTGGCGGCTGGTGGCGGGTGGCGGCGGGTGGCGGGTGGCGGCGGCCAGCTGGGACACACCCTTCACCACTGAAGGTCTGAGCACAACTAACCATATGTCTCTCTCACTACCAGCCTAGTGTTGCCAGCTCGCGCTCTCAAAATGTTTCCTTCAAAGATTGTATATTATCTTTGAACAACAAGTTTGATTATCAAGGAAATAATGCATATATTATTGTCACATTAATACTGTGCAATATCTTATTACATTCCTGCTAAATAATTATAATTTGAAACAGGACAAAAAATCCAACATATATATAAAAACCAACATTAGAGATCACGAGGCCTAGGCCTCGCCTGTGACCACACATCCTGCCTCCCTGGCCTGCTACCCTCTCACACCTCACACTCTTAACTCTCATAATCACTCTCACTCTCAATCACTCTTACTCACTCTTACTCTCAATCACTCTTACACACTATTACTCACTCTTACTCTCAATCACTCTTACGCACTATTACTCACTCTTACTCTCAGTCATCCTTACTCACTCTTACTCTGTCACTCTTACTCTCTGTCACTCTTACTCTCTGTCACTCTTACTCTCTGTCACTCTTACTCTCTGTCACTCTTACTCTGTCACTCTTACTCTCTGTCACTCTTACTCTGTCACTCTTACGCTCTGTCACTCTTACTCTGTCACTCTTACTCTCTGTCACTCTTACTCTCTGTCACTCTTACTCTCTGTCACTCTTACTCTCTATCACTCTTACTCTCTATCACTCTTACTCTCTGTCATTCTTACATTCTTACTCACTCAGTCACCCTTACCCATTCATACTCACTCTCTCACTCTTACTCTCAATTACTCTTACTCTCAATCACTCTTACTCCCAATCACTCCTACTCCCAATCACTCTTACTCTCAATCACTCTTATTCTCATTCTTACTCTTACTCTCACTCTTACTCTTACTCCCAATCACTCTTACTCCCAATCACTCTTACTCTCAATCACTCTTACTCTCAATCACTCTTACTCTCATTCTTACTCACTCTTACTCTCAATCACTCTTATTCTCATTCTTACTCCTACTCCCAATCACTCTTACTCCCAATCACTCTTACTCTCAATCACTCTTACTCCCAATCACTCTTACTCTCAATCACTCTTACTCTCAATCACTTTTACTCTCAATCACTCTTACTCTCACTAACTCTCAATCACTCTTACTCTCACTCTAACTCTCAATCACTCTTACACACTATTACTCACTCTTTCTCTCAGTCATCCTTACTCACTCTCATACTCACTCTTACTCTGTCACTCTTACTCTCTGTCACTCTTACTCTCTGTCACTCTTACTCTCTGTCACTCTTACTCTCTGTCACTCTTACTCTCTATCACTCTTACTCTGTCATTCTTACTCTGTCACTCTTACTCACTCTCAGTCACCCTTACCCATTCATACTCACTCTCTTACTCTCATACTCTTACTCTCAATTACTCTTACTCTCAATCACTCTTACTCCCAATCACTCCTACTCCCAATCACTCCTACTCCCAATCACTCCTACTCTCATTCTTACTCTTACTCTTACTCCCAATCACTCTTATTCTCATTCTTACTCTTACTCTCACTCTTACTCCCAATCACTCTTACTCCCAATCACTCTTACTCCCAATCACTCTTTCTCTCATTTTTCCTCCAATCACTCTTACTCTCAATCACTCTTACTCTCAATCACTCTTACTCTCACTAACTCTCAATCACTCTTACTCTCAATCACTCTTACTCTCACTCTAACTCTCAATCACTCTTACTCTCATACTCACCCTTACTCTCAATCACTTTACTCTCACTCTTACTCATTCTGTCACCCTTACTCTCACTCTGTCACTCTTACTCACTCTCAGTCACTCTTACTTATACTCACTCTTACTCACACTTACACACTCTCTGGCACTCTCACTCACCTTCAGTCACTCTTACCCACTCTCGCTCACTCTTACTCACTCTTACTCACTCTAGTTAATAAGAACACGCCAATATAAGACAACAAAACGTTTTCAGATTCTTTCTCACCACTTTCCAGCAACTTTTATAATTTATATAAATTATCTTAGGGAATAATACATAAATTATATATTTAAACATGATATTAGTGTTTAGTGGAATGCATAAGGAGTCAAATTGTGTTAAAAAGAGCGATTTTTAGAAAATTTGGAAAACTACTTTTTTCTGTTCATATTATAACTAAATGGATTTTAAAGGTTTCACTCAGCCAATATATATCATTCACAATTTATTAATGAATTTTACAAAAAAACACCATAAATTTTATATTTAAACATGTCAAAACTATTTATTTTACATTTGGAAGAAAACAATTGTAGAAAAACAATTTATAATTAAACCTTTGTGTTTGGATTTTTTGAGTAAAAGTTTCTCAAAGGCTCTCCTGCACCATTCTCAATGCAAATCATTCCCACACCTATGGGAAGAGATAGGCGAACGTTGTGTAGATGATTTGTGTTTGCTGGGTAGATTGCACATCCCCTGGATTGCCCAGTGATCCATGGAAGGAAGAAGCCTCGATAGCCTGAGATTTTAGGTTCTAATCCGGCTCGAAGCAAGCTCTCCTGTAGTATCAGGATGTCTATGCACTTGGTTGCTGCTATGCATTGCAAGTGTTGCAATTTAGTGCGCAGTCCTTGCGCATTCCATTGCAGGATCTTTAGACCTCTAGGTTCTTGGAATTTGCTGATAATTCCGTGGTATCCATGGAGTCTGATGAACACGCCACGGAAGTTGCAATTGGTGTATAGGTTCTTAGTAGACCTGAAATTGACTCATCAATGTCGCTTTCCGACGAGCTGGACTCTGTTTTTTATGGGGGTGTCTCCTGCCCTGCTGTCTTGACGGTGTGGATATTACATCTTCGAATTTCTTGAGCCTATGCTCAATTGTCTTCCGAGTCTCTGTGGTTTGCTTGATTCCATGTGATGATAGCAGACTTTCGATCAACTCAGTGACCAAAGTTTTGAGCATTGGCCAGAGAGCGTCCAGTTCAGTGGGAGCACCATTTAATGCTGTGCAGGTTTGGGGCCTAGTAGCTTTTAGACCCTTCTCGGTGGTAACTTTGACACTGGAATTGCTACACCTATTGGCCCCAGTGTGCTTGCTGGATGAAATGGGAGGCCGACTGCTTTGAACATGATTCTTGTGTCCTCCATCTTTCTTTTTGTCCTGTACAGAGGACTTCTCACCCTTCACCATGGCCGATGGTGAAGGGCCGTGTGCCCCCTCTCCCTGAATGGGCAGACCCCACGCGGTGTTAGTGGGCATGGGAGCAGGTATTCGTTTTGGTAGAGGTTTCGGCTCCGCTGTAGGAGTGGCGGGGTTCGTTTGAAGTCTTTTGAGCCTTTCAGGGCATTTCAAGTTCCAGGCATGATGTGCCTTGGAACAATTTGGGCATTTTGCCCAAATGCCCATTTTGCCCAAGGCAAACCAAAGTGTGGTTTGCCTTGAGTTTATCAATATATGTTTTTGTGTCATGGGACTGGCTGCAGACTCCGCACCTCACTGGGCGTTGGCAGCCATCTTTGTGATGCCCAAATCTCTGACATCTGAAGCATCTTAGGGGTTCTGTGGTGTAAGGCCTGTGTTGGAACACGCCCCAGATTCCAAGGTCAAGTTTCTCCAGGATCTGTCCTCTTACTGTGAGAAGGACTTGTCAAGTTTCCTGTTTTGTGGTTCGTACTTGGCATCTCTCTGCTGACACCACATAGTTCAGCTTTTCGAGATGGCCAAGGGCCATATGCAAGGGATAGTGGAGAACAATGATTTTACTTATTTTATCCTCTGGTTTCAGTTCCTCACATTTTGCGTAATTTTTTAGAATCGTAGCGGCCGACTCGTCTTTAGGCCTCAGAATGTATTCTCCTCTGAGATTAGGTTTTGCTCTGATCTGGAACTGGGGGTACTCTTTTTCCAGGTCCACTACAGTAGGGTAGGAAGATTTACCTTCGGTGTGCTGCACTTTGAAGATTGGAAGCGTAGATCTAGTCTGAGGCGCTGGGAGAGCTGGAGAAGCTGGAGAGATTAATGGGCGATGGGTCGTCATGGAGTGGCTTGTCCTGTTAGCCTTATTCACGTGATGCCACTCGCCGTCACTTTCAGAACTAGTATCCATTATCGATGGTCTTTTCCTACACTGAGCAGCATTGGTAATAATTCAATTGGAATTCCATGATGAAATTCAAATGATCACTTGTGGAGTGGTCTGGAGAGTGAAGGTGATGCTCTGTGCTACTGGAGGCAAAGTCAGCGTGGAGTTCACTCACTGGGTGAACTGTGGAATTGAACTGGAGAAGAAGGGAGAAGGGGGAGGGTATATAGGCCGACACCTGACCAACCCATCCCTAGGGAAAGAATTAACCTGAAACAGGTATAGCTTAGCTTAGAATGGTCAAAGAGGATTAAGCGGTCAGAGAATAAGGATGAAAGATTAAAGAAAAGCCTCATGAACACACAATATATGAATATAAAATTATAATGAGACATTGTAAGCCTCTCTATCAGAGTTTTTTCTTGAACTGTTGTGCAATATTATAACTTAAAAATGGATCAAGTTTGTACATTCCAGTACTAACATTAAGAAGATTTGGACACTGACTGATTAGAGCAGACTCAATTAAATTCAGTTCCACGAAATCCCCAGAATTGGTAATGCTTTTTGCCCCATTCCAGTTAATATTGTGATCGCATAAACTCGTATGTAGATACAATGCATTAGACGTTTGGGCAGTTCTAATACTATAAGCATGTTGTGACAACCGCAATTGTAAGGACTTTCCTGTTTGTCCAAGGTACACACAATCACAATCATTGCAGGGAATCGAATACACACAACCTGCTGTATCAGGGGAGTTTTTTTATTAAATTGGATTTGATTGTACTATTAGTGAACACCAAATTTATATTAAGTTTCTTAAAAATCAGAGACAATTTTTCAAGTCCACTCGCATAAGGTACCACCAATGAGATAATAATTTCTGGTTTCGCCTTAGGGACGTGATTGTAAAACGTACGCTTGGCTTGTTCAAACGAGAAATCCCAAAACCTCTTAGGATATTGTAAACACTTCCCAATTTCATATATTTTAGCAATCTCTTCATCAAAAAACTCAGGGCTGCATACCCTCAATGCTCGTAGAAACAATCCTGAAAATACTGCCTGTTTAACTTTACTATGATGATTCGAATAAAAATGAACATACGACCCCACGTTGGTAGGTTTCCTATACACATTAAATTTTAACTTTCTAGTGACTCTATGAATCATAATGTCCAAAAACGGAAGAGTACCATTCTCCTCAGTCTCACAAGTGAATTTTATTGAAGGTACCAAAGAATTGAGTTCATTAAGAAAAACTATCTGGTCTTTGTCGCACAGCCATAAGCACAAAAAATCATCAACATACCTAAACCAAACTACATTACACGGGATAATCCTGGATAAGATTTTTGTTTCGAAGAATTCCATATACAAATTGCTTAAAACTGGGGAAAGGGGATTGCCCATCGCCATACCAAATGTTTGTTTGAAAAATTTTCCATTAAAACTAAAATAATTGTCTTTTATACAGAATTTGATAAGTTCCAATATTTTGTTGGTCTGCAAGCTCAAATTATATTTGGGCAGTTCCTCACATAAAAATTCTAACAGATCATCAACAGGTACTTTAGTGAATAAAGAGGTCACATCGAAACTTATTAGTTTAAAATCAAAATTTAAATTCAGTGTGGATAGCTTATTAACTAAGTCCACATTGTTTGTCAAGTGTGAGTTGGAAATAGTACCAACAATAGGGGACAAAACTTTGACTAACCACTTAGAGAGTTTATAAGCCGCCGAACCAACTGAACTAATACTCGGCCTTGCCGGATTATATGACTTATGAGTTTTTATAAGACCATACATGTAAGGAAGAGAGGGGGATCGACTTGTTAGCCTAGATATCAACTCTTTATCGCCTTTACACACAGTTTTTAAGAGTTTTGTTAAAATGTGCAATCACATTTTCAGTAGGATCTCTATTAATCAATAGATAAGTATCCCTGTCTTCCAGGAGTAACTCCATTTTTCGGACATAGTCATCTTTATTAATAATAACTACTGCATTTGACTTATCAGCCTTGGTAATATGTTATGAACTATCTTTATTTGAGATTTTTGAAAGCATGAACAAATCGACTTGGACAATTAGGAACAGAATTGTTAAGAAAACCCCATACATCATGCCTTTGCACACATTAATATCTTCAACTGAGACATTGCTATACTTTTCAAGATTGCTGAAACCTTTGGCAATATCTACATAATTGACTGTTCCGTTAGATGTGGCAAAGCTCAGGCCATATCCTAATGCAGTAATCGTGTCATTATCAAGCTGTCTGTCCCAGAGGTTTATAACAAAATCCCGGTTGGAGTGTTTATTCCAGTCATTCCAGTATTCTCCCTTCTCCTCTAGTCAGTCTGGTGTTGACAAAGGCTTTAACAAGCCGAAACGTTCACCTCATTTCATATTTCTCTGTGGATTTTCCGCATAAAATGATCAGTGTTTTGTGATCGTCAATTGCATCATTGGATACCACGTGCCAGTTTCTCGCCTTCTCTTCTCTCTATCCTTCCCTTAAATCTTTTGTTACTAAACTTCGTTCTACTTTAGTGAAATCTCATTCCTTAAAAATTCGTCTTCGTTTTCTTCGAAAATGCCTCAGTGAACAAGTGCTTCCCCGTTCATTATTACTCAAATATATATATATATATATATATATATATATATATATATATATATATATATATATATATATATATATATATATATATATATATATATATATATATATATATATATATATATATATATATTGGTGTATACTGGCAGCAGCTTTTCTTTCAAACATGTTTCATTGAATATGACCGCATATTCTGTATTTATTATTTTCTGGTTTAGGGCTTCTATTCCTCTAACTATTTTCTTAGCATCAGGGCATAATTGAAATAGGAGTTCTCCAAAACTCATTTTCGTACTTTTAAGGTGAAGAAAAGAAGTGATTTACTATAGAGTGTATTACACTTATTTGTATAATTTGCATGACGTTTCGAACCTCCATGGTTCATTTTCAAGTGAACAGATCTTACAATACTAGTTGATTTTATACCGGCATTAGGTCAGGTGATAATACAATGAAGGTGAAAACATGGGGGGATACATAAGGGATAAACATAGGGGCTGCAGAAGGCTTATTGGCCCATACGAGGCATCTCCTATCTAAACACAAAGATTAATCCAGTGTAATTGGCCTGTTATGTTGGACATTGTCTTCTGTGTTGGCATCGATATGTTCTTGTCTTGTCCTTACTCTCATGGTGGGTAGAGTAAATAGTTCCGTGATTTGGGTGTTCATGGTAGGTCGCTCTATTCTTATGTGAATTGCCTCAAGAATTTGTAATCTTCTTGAATCTTGGGTTTTGTCTATTATGCAAGTATTCTTGTTCAACATTTCTCTTGTTAGAGTAATGTCATGGGCTTGTCTCATGTGATTCCTAGGGGCACCAGATTGAAGATGGCATGTCAAACGCCTCGTCAGCTTGGTCGACGTCATACCTATGTACTTACATTGAAGGTTACATCCTTCGTGGGGGCAAGTGTACATGTATACAACGCTTGACTGCTGTAGAGGGTTCTCCGTCGGCTTCGGGCTGTTTTTGATAAGGAGTTCGGAAGTCTTCTTGGTTTTGTAGAATATTATCATGTTTATGTTTTGGTTAGGAGTAGTGCTTTTTACTCCTTTACGGATTATTTCTTTCATTATTCTTTCCTCTTTTATATGTTCACTGTGCATGGTTGATTTGTAATATAATTTTATTGGGGGTGTTGTGGTTTCTGTTCTAGGTTCTGAATTATACCAACGATCCAAGTGTCTTCTTATAGCAGCGTTTATTTCCGCGTTGCTATATCCGTTGTTCACCAATACCTGAGTTACTCTTTCAAACTCTCTACTCACGTTGCTCCATTCAGAGCAGTGGGTAAGCGCTCGACGAATATAAGTATTGAGAACACTGGCTTTGTATCTTTGGGGGCACTCACTTCTACCGTTCAGGCATAATCCTATGTTGGTGGGCTTGGTATATACGTTGGTGCTTAAAGAGGTTCCTGTTTTTGTTATTAGTACATCCAAGAATGGCAGACTGTTATTTTCACTATTTTCATGTGTAAATCGGAGTACTGACTCTCTCTCTAGGTGTCTTTTTAGGTCAATTAGTTCATCTGAGTCTTTTACTATTATGAATATGTCATCTACATAACGGCAGTATACAGTTGGTTTTTGTCTGCTACTGAAGACCCTATCTTCGATGGTTCCCATATAAAAATTAGCAAATAAAACTCCTAAGGGGGAGCCCATTGCTACTCCGTCTATTTGTAAATACATGTCTCCTTGTGGACTGATGAAAGGGGCTTCCTTTGTACATGCTTCGAGAAGACTTTTCAAGTGTGGCTCAGGAATGTCTAATTTGGGGGTGCTCTCGTCTCTGTATACTCTGTCCAGTATCATTCCTATGGTTGTGTCGACTGGGACGTTGGTAAAAAGGGATTCAACGTCCAGGGAAGCGATGATTCCATCGGGCTGGGTAGATTTGATCAATTCTAGGAAATCTGCTGATGATTGTAGACTAAACTTACTTGGAGTGTATGGAGTTAGGAGTTCATTGAGTTTCTTTGCCAGGTGATAAGTTGGGGTTGGTATTTGGCTGATTATAGGGCGTAGTGGGTTACCTGGTTTATGCGTCTTAACATTGCCGTAGGCATATCCTTAGCCATAGTCGCCTTGAAGTTTATTGAAATGCACACTACCTTTCTTTGCGTTGATTGCTGTAATTGTTTTGTTTACTTTCCGCTTAAGGTCTTCTACGGGGTTCCTCGTGATTCGTTGAAATTTGGAGTCGTCACTTAGGATGTCGCTAATTTTGTTCATGTATTCATGGGTAGGAATCAATACATATGCTGCTGTTTTGTCGGCTTTTCTTATTTTATTTTCTTATATATATATATATATATATATATATATATATATATATATATATATATATTAGTATATTTTGGTAGCAGTCTTTCCTGTAGACATATATTATTAAATATGACCGAAAAAGTAAGATTAGAAATAAAAATGAATTTTGGAGAATTGATTTTTGATTTACCTCCAACAGTGAAGCGTAATGTACGAAAGATTGAGAAAATTCGTGTTAGAATTATTAATCTTACTTTTTCGGTCATATTTAATAATATATGTCTACAGGAAAGACTGCTACCAAAATATACTAATATATATATATATATATATATATATATATATATATATATATATATATATATATATATATATATATATATATATATATATATATATATATATATATATATATTTTGTATATATACATATATATATATATATATATATATATATATATATATATATATATATATATATATATATATATATATATATATATATATATATATATATATATATATATATATATATATATATATATATATATATATATATATATATATATATATATATATAACTGAAAACTCACACCCCAGAAGTGACTCGAACCCATACTCCCAGGAGCAACGCAACTGGTATGTACAAGACGCCTTAATCCACTTGACCATCACGACCAGACAAAATGAGGTGATAGCCGAGGCTATTTGAACCACCCCACCGCCGGCACTCGGATAGTAATCTTGGGCATAGCATTTTACCAAATCACCTCATTCTTTGGGGCACACGTGAGGAACACAAATGCGAACAAGCCTGAATGGTCCCCAGGACAATATGCAACTGAAAACTCACACCCCAGAAGTGACTCGAACCCATACTCCCAGGAGCAACGCAACTGGTATGTACAAGACGCTTTAATCCACTTGACCATCACGACCGGACAAAATGAGGTGATAGCCGAGGCTATTTGAACCACCCCACCGCCAGCACTCGGATAGTAATCTTTGGCATAGCATTTTACCAAATCACCTCATTCTTTGGGGCACACGTGAGGAACACAAATGCGAACAAGCCTGAATGGTCCCCAGGACAATATGCAACTGAAATCTCACACCCCAGAAGTGACTCGAACCCATACTCCCAGGAGCAACGCAACTGGTATGTACAAGACGCCTTAATCCACTTGACCATCACGACCGGACAAAATGAGGTGATAGCCGAGGCTATCTGAACCACCCCACCGCCGGCACTCGGATAGTAATCTTGGGCATAGCATTTTACCAAATCACCTCATTCTTTGGGGCACACATGAGGAACACAAATGCGAACAAGCCTGAATGGTCCCCAGGACAATATGCAACTGAAAACTCACACCCCAGAAGTGACTCGAACCCATACTCCCAGGAGCAACGCAACTGGTATGTACAAGACGCCTTAATCCACTTGACCATCACGACCGGACAAAATGAGGTGATTGCCGAGGCTATTTGAACCACCCCACCGCCGGCACTCGGATAGTAATCTTGGGCATAGCATTTTACCAAATCACCTCATTCTTTGGGGCACACGTGAGGAACACAAATGCGAACAAGCCTGAATGGTCCCCAGGACAAAATGCAACTGAAAACTCACACCCCAGAAGTGACTCGAACCCATACTCCCAGGAGCAACGCAACTGGTATGTACAAGACGCTTTAATCCACTTGACCATCACGACCGGACAAAATGAGGTGATAGCCGAGGCTATTTGAACCACCCCACCGCCAGCACTCGGATAGTAATCTTGGGCATAGCATTTTACCAAATCACCTCATTCTTTGGGGCACACGTGAGGAACACAAATGCGAACAAGCCTGAATGGTCCCCAGGACAATATGCAACTGAAAACTCACACCCCAGAAGTGACTCGAACCCATACTCCCAGGAGCAACGCAACTGGTATGTACAAGACGCCTAAATCCACTTGACCATCACGACCGGACAAAATGAGGTGATTGCCGAGGCTATTTGAACCACCCCACCGCCGGCACACGGATAGTAATCTTGGGCATAGCATTTTACCAAATCACCTCATTCTTTGGGGCACACGTGAGGAACACAAATGCGAACAAGCCTGAATGGTCCCCAGGACAATATGCAACTGAAAACTCACACCCCAGAAGTGACTCGAACCCATACTCCCAGGAGCAACGCAACTGGTATGTACAAGACGCCTTAATCCACTTGACCATCACGACCGGACAAAATGAGGTGATAGCCGAGGCTATTTGAACCACCCCACCGCCGGCACTCGGATAGTAATCTTGGGCATAGCATTTTACCAAATCACCTCATTCTTTGGGGCACACGTGAGGAACACAAATGCGAACAAGCCTGAATGGTCCCCAGGACAATATGCAACAGAAAACTCACACCTCAGAAGTGACTCGAACCCATACTCCCAGGAGCAACGCTACTGGTATGTACAAGACGCCTTAAGGGGTTACACTGGTGACCCGCTCTTGTGAACAGCAGTTTTAGTAACCCTAGACCTTTTTTAAAGTTGGCTGTTGTAGGGTCACGAGCCGTAACGAACGATAGGTAACAAGGATGAACACATTAATACTCCAAGACCCAGAGAATATCTTGTCTGGAAGGAAACACTATCGATTAGGTAGGGCAGTGAATCGGTCCTCACTACGTGGAGACGTTATGGAGAAGTTAAAGGGAGAGAGAGAGGAAATGGAAACAGTTCTCAGACAACGAGGGGGGGGGAGGGGGAAGTGGACCGAGGTGCAGCAGGCACAGAAAAGAACTGCTATCATCCCTACACCAAGTACTTCTACCAGCAAGACACCAGACATAAAGGACCTAGGACCTAGTTTCACGAAGCTCCATATATTTCTTCGTAAGTATGTTTGCTATGAAGGTTCCTAAGTATGCCCTAAGAAGATGCTTAGGTGCAATTCACGTAGGTCCACTTGGGAAGATATTTGGGTTCTGGGTCTGGTTCACTTGCGTGCCGATAGAGGTCACTACTGTGTTTCGTTTGGCCAATCAGAGAGCAGGCAACATTCTTTATATTGAAGATTTAGCGCTGGCTTATCGGAGCTCTATTGCCTCCTATTTACGTCGAATTTTCTTATAAAATTAGTATATTTCGAAGTAAAACTATGTTTTTTCAACTTCTACAGCCAGCACCGACATTGTAGTAAACAAATATGTTGCATTTGTTGTTTACCTACGTAATTCTAAGAGATACTGTGTAGCTGTCCTTGTTGCTCGGAAGATGCGCTGACAATTATTGTATATATTTACTGAATTTACCCAAGAGCCACTAACTATTTAGTGGCCTCGACTAGGACAGAAAGCCGGCGGCTTGTTAAAGGGCCCGCCAATTATCTTAATGATATTTTTTTAGCTGGAATTTGGCATTTACGGCTTCAGCGGGTAGGCGGCTCCAAGGGTTTATAGCCCTCTTGGTGGAGAAAATATCTGTTTTCAGTCCTACTTGAGAGAACATAGTCTCCAACATTATATCTGTTATTGCCCTGTTATCAGTGACTTCATAAGAAATGGTATGAAGTACTTTCAGCTCTGTAATTACTTCATACACTCAGGAATATTGGAAGATATTCTTGTGCTGCACCCAGATTTTGCCAGTGGAGGCTAATAGATCAGCCTTAAATATTTTACTCTCTCCTGATTCCATTTATGACTAGCCATCCTGTGAGGTGAGGATGTTGGATGAGCTTGTAGCTGGATTTTGATCTACACTGTGTGGTCCTTCATGCAAAATAGGGAAACAGCAGATTGCTGTGTATACCTAAACATGTTAAAAAATACATTGTTTGAGAGGAGTCTTGTAGAAACTGGTAAGAGTAATTATAATATAATGTTTCCATGATTCAGTGCTTACCTTCTTGTGAAAATCGTGAAGTGTTCTTTAGTTAGAATTGATTTGTTTTTAGTATTGAGGCTGGTATTTTCTACCTTGATTCCTTGTATGTCTAACCATCCAGTGAGATGGGAGTATTAGATAAACTTATAGCTAGTTTTTTATCTGCACTGTGTAATATTCCATATAGAATAGCGTAGCAGCACATTGCTGTGTATACCTTAGCTTCTTAATAAAAAAATCAATAATAAAGATTTTAAATTATAGTTTGTATTATTAAAAGTACTGCATTATCCTTATTAAATCATGTTAACCATGGATCAATAAGATCTCATGTTGATATGTAATAGTTATATTTATTTTGAACTGCTAATTCATGCTAATCATTTTGTAATCATTCATTAAATTGTGCATTATGTCTCAATTTTTTTCACTTTCTTGGATATACTGTACAGTATAAAAAGATAGGATAAAAATAAACCAGTAATATTTCTTTCATTATATTTTTTATATAAATAACTGCATCAATATTTTTACAGCTGACAGGATTTGTTTTACCATACAGGTGCATTATTTGTTAAAAAAAAGTATTATTACACACAATGGTGCTGCATAGCCTTCCCAGCTTGGTGCCTTCTTTTAATACTTACTTACTGATTAATAAATAAATAATAATAAATAAGTTTTATTCAGGAAAACTACATACATAGTTGATTTACAAACATAATGTTGGATTTATAGACAGAGCTAGTACATACAATACCTAAAGCCACTAATACTCATAGCATTTCGGGCAAGGTGTGGGAGAAAAAACATTTAGACTAAAACTTAATAGTAATCGGGATTAGGTATAAATTGTATTGAAAGAAGGAATAAAAAGGGGAGGTAACATAGCGGAAATCAGCAATTGTATACGTTGGTGAACAAACAGCATTGTTTAAAAAATAGCAAGACATGGGTTGACATGGGTAAGGTAGGTTACATGGAATTAATTAGGTAGTACTTGGTTTTACTCTTAAACTGGTTGAGAGAGGTACAGCCTTTGACATGATTCGGGAGGTCATTCCACATTCTGTGTCCCTTGATTTGTAGAGCACTTCTAGTTTGGTTACACACAGCCAAATTGTGTAACAGGAAGAGGTTTTAGACACAAATTTGCTCCATGCTACATGTAGAGGAATCAGCTGAGTATTCCTCAAATAAAATAAGCTGCCTCAGCTTATAAGGTAAATAAAATAAGCATTCCTCAAATAAGTAGCTGCCTCACCTCACTGCCTTACTGCTACATAGCCTTCCCGGCATTGTGCCTTCTTTTGATAATTACTTTTCCACACCCAAATTGTGTAACAGGAAGAGGTCTTGGACCCCTACCTCTCTCTTTTTTAATAGTCCGTATAGTCATAATTAAAGCTTTAAGTATTCAATGAATAAAGTTTTTGACGTTTTTACCCTACTCCTTACTTAACATCATTTGTGCAGCATATTTTTATTTTATGTCTCACCCAGATTTAATTTCAAAATAAAACCAAACTAAATAAATTAGAGATGGGTATGTATAGCTAGGGTACACCCTTACTACTAGGTGAACAGGGCCTTTGGTGATAGTAAATGATCCCATCAGGCAGGGCTCATCACCTTCTCTCATATTTCATGTTCACCAGTGTTTATTTACTTAATAACTACTGGTATAATATCTTGTTATTATAAAACTAATTCTAATATCATAAAAGACATATTTACTTCAAGTTTCAAGGAGAGAATGCATAAATAACTAACACGAAGGACTCCTCTTCACGAGATTCACCAGCTATAATCTTTTGTTTATGTTCCAAAATCTTAAAATCGATCCCAGTGTTATGTAGTAGAGAAAAATTTAGTTATATCTAGTTTATACTCAGATGACGGACCAAACTTACAAAGGTTTTTCTTATTAGTGTAGCTACTGGAATACCGATGGAGCCGCCACGAAGGCGCTAAGAAGAAAAACATTCGTAAGTACCTTCGTGAATCTGGCCCCTAGAGAGGACAGCACCAGTCACACACTAGTCTGTGTCAGCCAGTGCTTCTCTCTCCACAGCCCAGCCACAGGACAACAGTATGAGACAGGAGAGGACAACACCAGTCTCTCACCAGACATCGTAAGACTCTGCACATCTTCCAAAATTCAAGATAATGCAGACAGTCCACTTTCCCACAGCATATGGAATAGTAACGGCAATGGAAAAGGAACAATCTGAGCTCAAACCTTCCTTCACAGTCAACCTGAAAGGAGAAATTATATTGACACTACAAGACCAACAGACTGCATATTACTTAGAGAAAGTAAGTCCTACAAGGAAAACCTGTATGCTGTCGGAAAACCCAACACCATTTACTAATATTAAATACAATAGGCAGATAATAGTGCTGCTGGGTTATATAAACAACTTAACCCATAAAAAAATGTAGCCTATAGTGGAAATGTACGTCAATAGAAAACGGGATATCATTGCCACATCGCTAATAAATTTACCAGCTATTCTGTTGGAAATTATTAACATTAACAGTTCTTAATACATCAGTCTCATGACTGTGAACATCATAAAAACATTTTACTTGACTCGACTTAATTATTAGTACCAAAATAGTGTAAATGGGACCTTTCTACCACTAACTGACATCTGGACAAGAGAGCCAGGGCGTCAGTGGGAGGTAGGCCTGAGGGGTCAGCCATTGTTATTGTTTAGACCAGAGTCGCAGGAGCAGATCAACAGCTCAATTAATACTCTCCCTTGGTCGAAGTGTTATGGATACTAAATTAGTACTTCGATCATCAACACGCAGTCAACATCTAAACACGGGAAGTATCTATCCGAAATCTTATCTATTCATTCCTGGCCAGTAATGTTAGGTAGATAGGATTATTTCCAGTCAGCACAAGGAGCAGCGACATAACACAGGTAATTATTCCTTGGTCCTTATCTTATCATATACCAATATTTCCTCTGATATAGCTGTCATATATATAGGATCATTGCTATTATTGCAAGTGCCCTTTGCCAGGAACAATTGAAGAGGAAGCAAGAATTAATCCTAGTACACCAGTACATGGTATTGATGCTAGCCTCAACCACGAGGATTATTTGGTGTCAACATCCTTGTTTATACCTGGTGGACGGGCCTACCATACAATAAGGCCTCCCTATTTTAATTACTAACATAGGTAGTTTAATTCTGTAATGAATGTTAGTCAATCAATTCTGATTGACTACGTATACAAATTTAATTTAAACCCCCCAAAATGTGTAAGGAAATCGAATTGTGAGAATTTGCAAAAATACAGTTTACTAAACATCATACAATTCCTATCGAAATATATAGATTAACATAAATATAAATTTGATATAAATTCATATAAATTATATATATATAAATCTCACAGGTTGGTTCCCCACATATAATTGGAAAAGCTGGACCCTTCAGAAAGACAAGCTCGAGTCGTGCTTTTGGGATACCAATCGACTTTCCACAGGATCCAGTACAAAAACACAAGCAAATCTTAAATGCGGAACGGTGTAGCACAAAAGTGGACAAAGCAGCGAAACGTCAGGTTCTGATGACCGTCACGGGACGTGTGCCAGAAACATTCAATCCTGGAAATTGTGGACTATTCCGACAGAGACCATACGTCCCGGAACCCCTGTACTGCTTCAGGTGTCAGAAATACGGCCACCATCAATCACGCTGCACTGGACAAGAGAGATGCGGAGAGTGCAGCCTGAAGCAGTCAACCAAAGACTGTATAGCCAAGCACAAGGCAAACCAGACCACAACAGACAAATGTCCAAATTGTGGAGGCAAACATCATGGCTGGAGCACACCCTGCTCTGCAAGGATAGAAAAGGTGCAGACAGCTCAGGACAGGGTAAACACACACACCAGCACTCCAAACACCAACACCAACGTCTGGAACACTCGTACACAGCCACAACACACACCCACTCTCACAGAACACAACTTCTCAGCTCTATAAATTCCAAATCAGAAAATTCACCAAAGCACTATAGAACATAGGAACATAAGAACAAAGGTAACTGCAGAAGGCCTATTGGCCCATACGAGGCAGCTCCTATTCTATAACCACTCAATCCCACTCATATACTTGTCCAACCCGCGCTTGAAACAATCGAGGGACACCACCTCCACCACGTTACGCGGCAATTGGTTCCACAAATCAACAACCCTGTTACTGAACCAGTATTTGCCCAAGTCTTTCCTACATCTAAACTTATCCAATTTATACCCATTGTTTCGTGTTCTGTCTTGTGTTGATATTTTTAATATCCTATTAATATCCCCTTTGTTATGTCCATTCATCCACTTGTAAACCTCTATCATGTCACCCCTAACTCTTCGCCTTTCCAGTGAATGCAACTTAAGCTTTGTTAATCTTTCTTCATATGAAAGATTTCTAATATGGGGAATTAACTTAGTCATCCTACGCTGGACACGTTCAAGTGAATTTATAACCATTCTATAATATGGCGACCAAAACTGAACTGCATAATCTAAATGGCCTAACTAGAGCAAGATATAGCTTGAGAACCACACCAGGTGTCTTGTTACTAACTCTGCGATTAATAAATCCAAGTGTCCGATTTGCCTTATTACAAACATTTATGCATTGATCCTTTTGTTTTAAATTCTTACTAATCATAACTCCCAGATCCCTTTCGCAATCTCAACACCATCTAGCTCGTATCTTGTAACTCTATCATCATTACCTAGCCTCAGAACTTTACATTTATCAGCATTAAACTGCATTTGCCAATAATTTGACCATTTCAAAACCCTATCAAGATCAACTTGAAGTGATAGTGAGTCCTCCTCCGAATTAATTTCCCTACCGGAAATTGTCAGCTTAAAGAACAACGAGAAGTAACGAAGGAGGAGACAAGCAGTAAAGGGACCTCGTCTTGGAGAGTTGTGAAAGACAGGGGCCTTAAGAAGACTTTGATAAAGCCGCCTTCAAACGCCATAGCAACCTCTAATTCATTTGACGTTTTGGAGGACGAGTGCTGTGGAGAGACTGTGGATCGCGCAAAAGGGAAAGCAACGAAGAGAAAGGAAGCGCAGGCCCCTCAGAGGGTAAAGGAAGTACCTAAGCAAACATTAGTTGTGGGAGATTCCCAGATAAGGTATTTGGATAGAACGTTTTGTGCTAGAGATAGGGAGAACAGGTTAAGGGTTTGCTATCCCGGAGCTGGCATTGGTGATATTATAAACAACATGAATGATATTATGGCTGGTAATGGGAACAATCCCATTATTTGCATTAGCGTGGGAGGAAATGATGTTGGTCGAGTTAGGAGTGAGGAACTGATTCAGAGGTATAAAACAGCCATAGAGTTAGTTAGGAGCAAGGGAGGAATCCCGATCATATGTGGCATTCTTCCAAGAAAGGGAGTGGGAAATGAATGGATATCGAGGGGCACTTGGTGTCAATTGCCGGCTGGAAAGATATTGCAAATCAAATGCAATATCTTTCATAGACAACTGGGAACACTTCTATGGAAGAAATGAAATGTATGCTCGTGATGGGGTGCATCTATCGAGAGCTGGGGTTGTTGCTGTTGCGAACTCGTTAGAAGAAGTGGTTAGAGGTGTTTGTTTGGGTTTAAACTGTTAGTAGATAGAGGTATGGGAATTGATGTGGAAGAAGGAGGTAATAAAAGTATGTGTTTGTGGGAGAAAGGAATTGGCAAAACGACCAGGGAAAGAGAAGGTCCGCAAAATAACAATTCACTTAGGGTATATTACACTAACAGTAGAAGTCTAAGAAATAAAATTAACGAATTAAATGCTCTTGTCTGCACAGAAAAAATAGATATTATTGCACTTACCGAAACGTGGATGAATGTAGAAAATAGAGAACTATTAGCTGAATATCAAATATATGGATTTAAACTATTTCACACAGATAGATATATTAGACGAGGAGGTGGAGTAGCCATATATGTTAGGGACAATTTGAAATGTAGTCTCAAAGAGGGAATCAAAACAGAGCCACACACAGAAACTATTTGGATTGAATTAAACGAAAAAGCTAATAATATTATAATAGGAGTAATATATAGGCCACCAAATTTAGACAGAATGGAAGCAAAGCATCTATGGGATGAAATATCTAGAGCATCTAGATCTAACAGTATTTATGTCATGGGTGACTTTAATTTTAGCGGAATAAACTGGTTGAACAAAACAGGGAATAGTGAAGCAGAAGATTTTCTAGAATTAATTGACGATTGCTTTCTTACGCAACACATTAAGGAACCAACACGGGAAAATAATATTTTAGATTTAGTGTTAACTAACAGGGAAACGCAAATTAATGACATCGAAATAGGGAGTGAGCTAGGGAGCAGTGATCACAAAGAAATCAGATTTAGCATAGAATGGAATAGACCAGTAGGAGAAAATTCTGTTAAAGTGCCAGATTTTCGAAAAGCTGATTTTAATAGCCTAAGAAATTTTTTGGGTCAAATAGATTGGAAAGTCTTGGGTATGGGGTGTGGGCCGGTCTTGGAGCGAGACATGAACCCAGCGATAGGTGACTTAAATGGGGATTTCGATGTGGATTCAATATATAACTTATTTAAGAATATTCTTAACAAAGCACAGGAACGTAGTATACCATACAAATTGAATAGATCGAATACTAATGACCCAAAGTGGATAACAAAGAATTTGAAGAACCTTATAGGTAAAAAGAGAGCTTGGTACAAAAGGATTAAAAATGGGGAGGTCACTTTAGAACAGGAATTCGTACAACTGGTTAGAAATGTTAAAAAAGAGATAAGGAAAGCAAAAAGAAACTATGAAGTTCGCATAGCAGGGCAAGCAAAGACAAATCCTAAAGGGTTTTTTCAGTTATATCGTACTAAGACTAGGGAAAGGATAGGTCCATTAAAAACTGAGACAGGTCAAATAACAGATAGTGATGAAGAGATGAGTAGTATTTTTAATAAATATTTTGTATCTGTATTTACTAAAGAGGAACTTAACAATATGCCTTCAGCCGAACAAGTCTATGTGGGTGGGGACGAGGACAGGTTGACGAGTTTAACAGTTACCAGGGAGGATGTTCTTAAACAAATAGTAAAACTCAAACCAAACAAATCCCCAGGGCCGGATGAAGTGTTTGCCAGGGTGCTTAAAGAATGCAAAGAGGAGCTTTGTGACCCACTGTCAACCATATTTAATAAATCAATAGAGTCAGGCAGAGTGCCAGAGTTTTGGAAAGTTGCTAATGTGATACCAGTTTTTAAGAAAGGAGATAGATCACTTGCGTCTAACTATCGACCAATTAGCCTAACGTCTATTGTGGGAAAGTTACTCGAATCTATAATAGCAAATAAAATTCGTCTTCATCTTGAAAAACATAAATTAATAATTGAGTCGCAACATGGTTTTATAAATGGCCGTTCATGTTTAACAAATTTGTTATCTTTTTATTCTAGCATTGTTGAGGCAGTTGATAGTGGTAAGGATTGCGATGTTGTATACCTTGACTTTAGCAAAGCTTTTGATACAGTGCCACATGAAAGACTGATTAAAAAGATAGAGTCTCATGGTATTGGGGGTGCTATATTAAGCTGGATTAGGGCATGGCTATACCAAAGGAAACAGAGAGTTAGTATAAATGGAATCAAGTCAGAGTGGGAAAATGTTGTAAGTGGAGTGCCTCAAGGCTCTGTCCTGGGACCTCTGTTGTTTATAATATATATAAATGATTTAGATTCAGGTTTGAGTAGCAACATTTGCAAATTTGCCGATGATACGAAAATCGGTAGGGAAATTAATTCGGAGGAGGACGCACTATCACTTCAAGTTGATCTAGATAGGGTTTTGAAATGGTCAAAGGATTGGCAGATGCAGTTTAATGCTGATAAATGTAAAGTTCTGAGGTTAGGTAATGATGATAGAGTTACAAGATACGAGCTAGATGGTGTTGTGATTGCGAAGTCGGATTGCGAAAGGGATCTGGGAGTTATGATTAGTAAGAATTTAAAACAAAAGGATCAATGCATAAATGTTCGTAATAAGGCAAATCGGACACTTGGATTTATTAATCGCAGCGTTAGTAACAAGACACCTGGTGTGGTTCTCAAGCTATATCTTGCTCTAGTTAGGCCCCATTTAGATTATGCAGTTCAGTTTTGGTCGCCATATTATAGAATGGATATAAATTCACTTGAACGTGTCCAGCGTAGGATGACTAAGTTAATTCTCCAAATTAGAAATCTTTCATATGAAGAAAGATTAACAAAGCTTAAGTTGCATTCACTGGAAAGGCGAAGAGTTAGGGGTGACATGATAGAGGTTTACAAGTGGATGAATGGACATAACCGGGGGGATATTAATAGGGTATTAAAAGTATCAACACAGGACAGAACACGAAACAATGGGTATAAATTGGATAAGTTTAGATTTAGGAAAGACTTGGGTAAATACTGGTTCAGTAACAGGGTTGTTGATTTGTGGAACCAATTGCCGCGTAACATTGTGGAGGTGGGGTCCCTCGATTGTTTCAAGCACGGGTTGGACAAGTATATGAGTGGGATTGGGTGGTTATAGAATAGGAGCTGCCTCGTATGGGCCAATAGGCCTTCTGCAGTTACCTTTGTTCTTATGTTCTTATGTTCTTACCGATTTTCGTATCATCGGCAAATTTGCAAATGTTGCTAACCTGAATCTAAAATCCTGAATCTAAATCATTTATATATATTATAAAATCAAAATCAAACCTGAATCTAAATCATTTATATATATTATAAAATCAAAATCAAACCTGAATCTAAATCATTTATATATATTATAAACAACAGAAGTCCCAGGACAGAGCCTTGAGGCACTCAACTTACAACATTTTCTCTGACTTGATTCCATTTAGAACATAAGAACATAAGAACAAAGGTAACTGCAGAAGGCCTATTGGCCCATACGAGGCAGCTCCTATTCTATAACCACCCAATCCCACTCATATACTTGTCCAACCCGTGCTTGAAACAATCGAGGGACCCCACCTCCACAATGTTACGCGGCAATTGGTTCCACAAATCAACAACCCTGTTACTGAACCAGTATTTACCCAAGTCTTTCCTAAATCTAAACTTATCCAATTTATACCCATTGTTTCGTGTTCTGTCCTGTGTTGATGACAACGAGAAGTAACGAAGGAGGAGACCAGCAGTAAAGGGACCTCGTCTTGGAGAGTTGTGAAAGACAGGGGCCTTAAGAAGACTTTGATAAAGCCGCCTTCAAACGCCATAGCAACCTCTAATTCATTTGACGTTTTGGAGGACGAGTGCTGTGGAGAGACTGTGGATCGCGCAAAAGGGAAAGCAACGAAGAGAAAGGAAGCGCAGGCCCCTCAGAGGGTAAAGGAAGTACCTAAGCAAACATTAGTTGTGGGAGATTCCCAGATAAGGTATTTGGATAGAACGTTTTGTGCTAGAGATAGGGGGAACAGGTTAAGGGTTTGCTATCCCGGAGCTGGCATTGGTGATATTATAAACAACATGAATGATATTATGGCTGGTAATGGGAACAATCCCATTATTTGCATTAGCGTGGGAGGAAATGATGTTGGTCGAGTTAGGAGTGAGGAACTGATTCAGAGGTATAAAACAGCCATAGAGTTAGTTAGGAGCAAGGGAGGAATCCCGATCATATGTGGCATTCTTCCAAGAAAGGGAGTGGGAAATGAATGGATATCGAGGGCACTTGGTGTCAATTGCCGGCTGGAAAGATATTGCAAATCAAATGCAATATCTTTCATAGACAACTGGGAACACTTCTATGGAAGAAATGAAATGTATGCTCGTGATGGGGTGCATCTATCGAGAGCTGGGGTTGTTGCTGTTGCGAACTCGTTAGAAGAAGTGGTTAGAGGTGTTTGTTTGGGTTTAAACTGTTAGTAGATAGAGGTATGGGAATTGATTTGGAGGAAGGAGGTAATAAAAGTATGTGTTTGTGGGAGAAAGGAATTGGCAAAACGATCAGGGAAAGAGAAGGTCCGCAAAATAACAATTCACTTAGGGTATATTACACTAACAGTAGAAGTCTAAGAAATAAAATTAACGAATTAAATGCTCTTGTCTGCACAGAAAAAATAGATATTATTGCACTTACCGAAACGTGGATGAATGTAGAAAATAGAGAACTATTAGCTGAATATCAAATATATGGATTTAAACTATTTCACACAGATAGATATATTAGACGAGGAGGTGGAGTAGCCATATATGTTAGGGACAATTTGAAATGTAGACTCAAAGAGGGAATCAAAACAGAGCCACACACAGAAACTATTTGGATTGAATTAAACGAAAAAGCTAATAATATTATAATAGGAGTAATATATAGGCCACCAAATTTAGACAGAATGGAA
>NW_025567883.1:0-41277 GCF_020424385.1 Procambarus clarkii
CAGGGTAACGGCTGCCACAGGGTAGCAGCTGCCACAGAGTAGTGGTTGCCAAAGGGTAGTGGCTGCCACAGGGTAGTGGCTGCCACAGGGTAACGGCTGCCACAGGGTAGTGGCTGCCACAGAGTAGTGACTGCCACAGGGTAGCGGCTGCCACAGGGTAGTGGTTGCCAAAGGGTAGTGGCAGCCACAGGGTAGTGGCTGCCACAGGGTAACGGCTGCCACAGGGTAGCGGCTGCCACAGAGTAGTGGTTGCCAAAGGGGTAGTGGCTGCCACAGGGTAGCGGCTGCCACAGGGTAGTGGTTGCCAAATGGTAGTGGCTGCCACAGGGTAGCAGCTGCCACAGGGTAGTGGTTGCCAAAGGGTAGTGGTTGCCACAGGGTAGCGGCTGTCACAGGGTAGTGGTTGCAAACGGGTAGTGGTTGCAAACGGGTAGTGGCAGCCACAGGGTAGTGGCAGCCGAAGGGTTGCGGCTGCCACAGGGTAGCGGCTGCCACAGGGTAGGGGCTGCCACATTGTAGTGGTTGCCACAGGGTAGTGGTTGCCTCAAGGTAGTGGCTGCCACAGAGTAGTGGCAGCCTCAGGGTTGCGGCTGCCACAGGGTAGCGGCTGCCACAGGGTAGGGGCTGCCACATTGTAGTGGTTGCCACAGGGTAGTGGTTGCCACAGGGTAGTGGTTGCCAAAGAGTAGTGGCTGCCACAGGGTAGCGGCTGCCACAGGGTAGTGGCTGCCACAGGGTAGGGGCTGCCACAGGGTAGTGGTTGTCACAAGGTAGTGGTTGCCAAAAGGTAGTGGCTGCCACAGGGTAGCGGCTGCCACAGGGGTAGCGGCTGCCACAGGGTAGGGGCTGCCACAGGGTAGCTGCTGCCACAGGGTAGTGGTTGCCAAAGGGTAGTGACTGTCACAGGGAAGCGGCTGCCACAGGGTAGCAGTAGTAGGGAGTAAGAGCCACAGGTGATTTTTTTTTGGCGAGAGGACCCCTGTGGACTGTAAGAGCCACAGGCAACTTTTTTTTTTTTGGCGAGAGGACCCCTGTGGACTGTAAGAGCCACAGGCAACTTTTTTTTTTGGCGAGAGGACCCCTGTGGACTGTAAGAGCCACAGGCAACTTTTTTTTTTGGCGAGAGGACCCCTGTGGACTGTAAGATCCACAGGCAACTTTTTTTTTTTTTTCTGGAAATTCCCGTGTAGCACTTTAGGGTTTTCAGGTGAATTTGGGGAGTCACAAATTTTAGAAGTAAAGATTTCTTATGAGAAAAATAATGTCATACGAGTTTGTTAAAGTTCTTATGAGAAAAATAATTTCCGAGACATAGAAGTTTGTTAAGGGCTTATGGAACAAATTCAAGTAACGTATGTAGCGCTTTAGGGTTTCCATGAGAACTCTACGGACATATTTTACATGTTTTCAACTTACAAAAATCGTCTATGTAAGCCTTAGTGATTCATGTAAATTTAGAAAATCACCTGTGTAAGTCAGGGTTTTCAGGGTTTCGTACATCACACCCCCCTCCCTCCCCCCTTACCTCGCAATCTGTCGCCTCACCTGTGTTTACTTTAGACGTCAGCCAGCCAGTCGGCTCTTATCATATCTTATCTTCTCCATAATATCTCGACCGTCCCTCCTCTCTCTCTCTCTCCTCCTCCTATTTCCTTACAGCTATTTTCAGAGTTTCAAATAATCATAGAAGTTTATTTATATGTTTATGACCGAATTTGTAAAAGGACCATTTTCAGAGAATATTGTCTTAGATGTTTTGTTAAGGAATACAGACAACTTATCCATAACATTTAGTTTTATATCCATTTACGGCTATTTCATCTGTAAAGACCAAAATTGAACAGAGCCCAGTTTAAGCTCATATTTCATCAGAGTCCAGTTTATACCGAAAATTCGCCAGAGTCTACTTTGAGAGCAAATTTCATCAGTGTCCTGTAATCTGTGAAAACTTGACAGAGTCCATTTTATACCCAATTTTCGTCAGAGACCATTTTATACCTAAAAATGAACAGAGTCTACTTTAATAGCAAAATTCATCAGAGTCCAGTTTTCTAGCAAATTCATCAGTGTCCTGTAATCTGTGAAAATTTGACAGAGTCCAGTTCTTGATCGAAATTCATCAGAGTCCAGTTTTCTAGCAAATTTCATCAGTGTCCTGTAATCTGTGAAAATTTGACAGAGTCCAGTTCTTGATCGAAATTCATCAGAGTCCAGTTTTCTAGCAAAATTCGCCAGAGTCTACTTGTGCCAAATATTCAGAGTCCAGTTCATGATCGAAATTAATCAGAGTCCAATTAAAGACCCAAATTTGACAGAGACCACATTTTCGCTACTAACAGTCCAATCCCCCTGAAATTTTAAACAGTCATATTTCACATGTAGTAAATAAGATCAAGTCAGTTACAGAGCTCCAGCTCTTGTCCCCTGTATTTGCATATTTTCTCTATATTCAGCTGTGTTCTTCACATTTTTTCCATGTTTTCTGTGTTCATTCCATGTTCTATAAATGTTCACAGCAAGCTCAGTTCAAATTTTTTCTGCCATTTTCCCCGTATGTTCACTATGTTCTTTGTCATATTTTCATGTGCATCATATGTTCTCTGTATAACTTTTTATACTCAATATTCATGTTCTCAATGTTCTTAGCTTGTTCTTCACACGTTCAGTGTTCATTCTTGTATTCCCTATGTTCCTTATCATGTCTTCATATTCTCTATAAGTTCTTATTCCCTGCATGTTCACTCTATTCATCAACTTTTTCTTACGTGTTTTCTGTGTTCACCGTATGTTCACTGTGTTCATTCCCTTACTTAACCTCAATTTTTTTATGTTCTTTGTTTCTTCCATTCACTAACTAGTTCTTTGTCAATATTAGCATCAGCAATACAGTTTCCTCAACAATTTTAGTCACCAAGTTTTTATTTGCAAAAACTATGTCAAAGTAATTCTCGTAGTCAACTTAATAGTTCTACCAGCCATGTTCTTAAACAAATCTACACTTTATTCAGTGTTCTTAAACAAATCTACACTTTATTCAGTTCCAAATTTACAAAGACAAACCTTTCTTGTAACTTCTTAACTAAAAATCTTTCGCCAATCAACTGAAACATAGTCACTTTCCTCATTTCTCAACTAACTTATTATCCAATCAACCAAAAATTGTCAAAGGAAACTTTCCAAAACTGTTCATAACTAGCTTTTATCCATCGTCAATCAACTAAATAATAACTTTCATCATTTCTTAACTAAACTTATTCCCCAGTCATCAGAAAATAGCCGTGTTCTTCATGTTTCATTGTCATTTCATAACTAAATTATCTGCCAATCATCAGAAAAAGTCATGTTCATCATGTTTTGTCTTTTTCCTTAACTAAAGTATTCATCAGTCAACTAAAAATAGTCTTCTTCATGTTTCATTGTCATTTCTTAACTAAAATATCACTTCTCTCATCTGAAAATAGTCATGTGTAGTCTCTTTCCAACACTGTTCTTAACTAAAACAGCCTTTCGCTTAGCTAAAAATTGTCAAAGGAATCTTTTCAGCACTGTTCATAACTAACTTTATCCATCGTCAAGTCAGAAAATATAGTCAAAGATATCTATCATCGTCGTTCTTAACTGACATTTATACTTTGTGGAGCACTAAAATAGTCAAATGTAACTTTTTCAGCACTTTCGTAAAAATTATATGTCGTCAAGTACGAAAAAAAATAGTCAAAGGTGCTCTCCGTTACACCAAAGTTACTCTTCGATAAATCAAAGACGCTCTTCAATACATCAAGGACTTACTCAAAGACACCAAAGTTACACTCTAAGACATCCTTCGAGACATCAAAGACTTCCTTAAGACTTCAATGGGACTCTTCCATTCATCAAAGACATTCTCTAAGCCCTCAAAGTTATTCTCAGCACAATCAAAAGTTATTCCGAGACAACAAAAGTTATTCTCAGAACAATCAAAGTTATTCCAAGACAACAAAAGTCATTCTCAGAGCTATCAAAATTATTCTCGGAGTCATCAAAAGGTATTCTCTAACTCACTTTGGTCATTAAAGTTAATTTCTATGTTATAAAAGTTTGTCTCAGAGACATCTAAAGTTAATCTTAGAGTTATCAAATGTAATCTCTAACTCTCTTTTGTTCATCAAAGTTGATCTCAGAGTTAACAAAGGTAATCTCTAACTCACTCTCGTTCATCAAAGTTATTTCAAAGACATCAAAGTTATTCAAAGAGCTAACAAAAGTTATTCTCAGAGTCACCTTCGTTCTTCAGAGAAACTTTCCAAAACATCTTTATTCATCAAAGTTATTCTCAGAGGCATAAAAGTCATTCTCAGAGCTATCAAACTTGTTCTCAAAGTCATCAAACTTATTCACAGAGTCATCAAAGTTAATCTAAGACATCATTTTTCATCAAAGATATTCTCTCTAAACCATCAATGTTCTTCTCTAAGACATAAAAGTTAATCTCAGACATCTTCGTTCATAAAAGTTATTCTCAGAGACATCTAAAGTTATTCTTTAAGACAACAAAGTCTTTCTCAGAGTCATCAAAGTTATTCTCAGAGTCACCTTTGTTATTCAAAGAAGCCTTCTGAGACATCCTCGTTCAACAAAAACTGTCCTCAGAGCCATCTAAAGTTAATCTTAGAATTATCAAATGTAATCTCTAACTCACTTTTGTTCATCAAAGTTGATCTCAGAGTTAACAAAGGTAATCTCTAACTCACTCTCGTTCATCAAAGTTGTTTCAAAGACATCAATCTTGTTCTCTAAGACATCAAAGATGTTCTCTAAATCATAAAAGTTAATCTCTAAGTTATCTTCGTTCGTCAGAGAAACTTTCCAAAACATCTTTGTTCATCAAACTTGTTTTCAAAGTCATCAAAAGTTAATCTAAGACATCTTTTTTCATCAAAGTTATTTTCAGAGACATCTAAAGTTATTATGTAAGACATAAAAGTTATTCTCGGAGTCATCAAAAGGTATTCTCTAACTCACTTTTGGTCATTAAAGTTAATTTCTATGTTATAAAAGTTTTTCTCAGAGACATCTAAAGTTAATCTTGGTCATCAAAGTTGTTCTCTAAACATCAATGTTGTTCTCCAAGACATCAAAGATGTTCTCAAAATCATAAAAGTTATTCCCAGAGCTATCAAAGTTATTCTCAAAGTCATCAAAGTTATTCAAAGAGCTAACAAAAGTTATTCTCTAAGTAACCTTTCGTTCATCAGAGAAGCTTTCTAAGACATCTTCGTTCATCAATGTTGATCTCTAAGTCACCTTCGTTCATCAAAGAAACTCTCCTTCTTCCATCAAGTTATACTTTAAGACAACATTGTTGTTGTTCTCTAAGACATCTTCAGGCATAAAATTTCTCTCCAAATGTAACTAGTTCAGCTTTTCATATCAAACTTACACTTCTGTTAAATATATTTTCTTAGACACTTTACCCTAAAACTGTTCTCTGAACTATCCTAACTTAACTTACCTTACCTTAACTATCTAACCTAACTTTACCTATATTACCTTACCATACCTTACCTATCTTACCTGGCTTTACCTATCTTACCTAACTTAACCTGCATAACCTAACTTACCTTACCTTACTTACCTATCTTACCTAACCTAACCTAACCTAACTTTACCTATGTTACCTTACCTTACCTACCTTTCCTAACTTAACCTGCATAACCTATCTTACCTAACTTTACCTATGTTACCTTACCTTACCTACCTTTCCTAACTTAACCTATCTTACCTATCTTACCTAACTTTACCTATCTTACCTAACTTTACCTATGTTACCTTACCTTACCTACATTTCCTAACTTAACCTATCTTACCTATCTTACCTAACTTTACCTATCTTACCTAACTTAACTTTCATAACCTAACTTTACCTATCCTAACATAACTTACCTTACCTTCCCTATCTTACCTAACTTTACCTATCCTAACATAACTTACCTTACCTATCATACATAACTTTACCTATCCTAACTTAACTTACCTAACTTATTCTGCTTAACCTAACTTACCTACATTACCTAACTTAACCTGCTTAACCTAACTTATTTAACTTATCTTACCTATCCTAACCTAACTTGCTTTACCTAACTTAATCTTACATTCCCAAACTGATGTATCCTAACTTATCTAGTCAAACCAGGCATGATCTAACTTACATAAGTATTCCTTCTTGTCTTTTGTGTTTCGTCAATCATTGTCTCATATTCATTTACTCATTTCATTAGTTAATTTCTCAAATGGTCACTTATGCATTTCAAGTGCTATTTGTTAGAGATTGGATATTTAAGCATTTCAAAGGATTTTTGTTATATATGGGAAACTTACTCGTTTCAAGGGATAATTTCTCAAATGGACGTTTTTGCATTTCAAGTGTTATTTGTTTAAGATTGGGTGTTTATCCATTTCAAAGGATTTTTGTTATATATGGGAACTTACTCATTTCAAGGGATAATTTCTCAAATGGACGTTTTGCATTTCAAGTGTTATTTGTTTAAGATTGGGTGTTTAACCATTTCAAAGGTTTTTCTTATATATGGGAACTTACTCGTTTCAAGGGCCAATTTCTCAAATGGTCATTTTTGCAGATCAAGGGTTATTTGTTAAAGTTCATCAAGTTGCCCATAAGTTGTATTTAGTAGGTTCTATCTTATGTTCTTATTCCCCAACCCCTTAACCTAACCTCTTGTAATCTTAGTGTATTTAGTAGGTTCTATCTTATGTTCTTATTCCCCAACCCTTTAACCTAACCTTTCAGATGTAGTTTGTTGAATATATTATCCTTTTCCTAACCTTTCAGATGTAGTTTTGTTTCTCCTTTTCCTAACCTTTTTACCCAAACCATCTTTCCTTCTTTACTTTGATTCTCCTACTCCTTCTAACCCTCCTTTTCTATCTCTCTCCCTTATTCTCTCTCTTCCTCCCCCTCTCTCTCCCTCATTTGCTCAAATGCTCTCTTCTTTCTTAAATTCAAGTCTTATTGCTCCCATTCTCACACCCTCATTCTCATTCACTTAGTTTTTCTTTTTCTCAATTCAAGTCTTAGTGCTCCCATGCCCACACTCTCTCTCATTCTCTCTTCTTTGGTCCCATTTTCTTCCGCCCCCTCTCTCTTACTCCTTGCTCTTCTTTCATGCTCTCACTCCCTTGAGCTCTTGTTTCTCAATTTCAAGTCTTAGTAGATCTGATTCTTTACTATTGTAATTTTATTATTACTATGATAAAGAATGAACTTATATGTGAAAACAAAGTAAAGAAGGAAAGAAGGTTAAGTGGGATGGTGGGTTTGGGTAAAAATATACAAAAAGGAGAAACAAAACTACATCTGAAAGGTTAGGAAAAGGATAATATATTCAACAAACTACATCTGAAAGGTTAGGTTAAAGGGTTGGGGAATAAGAACATAAGATAGAACCTACTAAATACACTAAGATTACAAGAGGTTAGGTTAAGGGTTGGGGATAAGAACATAAGATAACAAACTAAATACAACTTATGGGCAACTTGATGAACTTTAACAAATAACCCTTGATCTGCAAAAATGACCATTTGAGAAATTGGCCCTTGAAACGAGTAAGTTCCCATATATAAGAAAAACCTTTGAAATGGTTAAACACCCAATCTTAAACAAATAACACTTGAAATGCAAAAACGTCCATTTGAGAAATTATCCCTTGAAATGAGTAAATATCCAATCTCTAAGCAAAAACGTCCCTTTGAAATGGTTAAACACCCAATCTTAAACAAATAACACTTGAAATGCATAAGTGACCATTTGAGAAATTAACTAATGAAATGAGTAAATGAATATGAGACAATGATTGACGAAACACAAAAGACAAGAAGGAATACTTATGTAAGTTAGATCATGTCTGGTTTGACTAGATAAGTTAGGATACATCAGTTTGGGAATGTAAGATTAAGTTAGGTAAAGCAAGTTAGGTTAGGATAGGTAAGATAAGTTAAATAAGTTAGGTTAAGGTAAGATAAGTTAAATAAGTTAGGTTAAGCAGGTTAAGTTAGGTAATGTAGGTAAGTTAGGTTAAGCAGAATAAGTTAGGTAAGTTAAGTTAGGATAGGTAAAGTTATGTATGATAGGTAAGGTAAGTTATGTTAGGATAGGTAAAGTTAGGTAAGATAGGGAAGGTAAGGTAAGTTATGTTAGGATAGGTAAAGTTAGGTTATGAAAGTTAAGTTAGGTAAGATAGGTAAAGTTAGGTAAGATAGGTAAGATAGGTTAAGTTAGGAAATGTAGGTAAGGTAAGGTAACATAGGTAAAGTTAGGTAAGATAGGTAAAGTTAGGTAAGATAAGTTAGGTTAGGAAAAGTTAGGTAAGGTAGGTAAGGTAACATAGGTAAAGTTAGGTAAGATAGGTTATGGTAAGATAGGTTAAGCAGGTTAAGTTAGGAAAGGTAGGTAAGGTAAGGTAACATAGGTAAAGTTAGGTTAGGTTAGGTTAGGTAAGATAGGTAAGTAAGGTAAGGTAAGTTAGGTTATGCAGGTTAAGTTAGGTAAGATAGGTAAAGCCAGGTAAGATAGGTAAGGTATGGTAAGGTAATATAGGTAAAGTTAGGTTAGATAGTTAAGGTAAGGTAAGTTAAGTTAGGATAGTTCAGAGAACAGTTTTAGGGTAAAGTGTCTAAGAAAATATATTTAACAGAAGTGTAAGTTTGATATGAAAAGCTGAACTAGTTACATTTGGAGAGAAATTTTATGCCTGAAGATGTCTTAGAGAACAACAACAATGTTGTCTTAAAGTATAACTTGATGGAAGAAGGAGAGTTTCTTTGATGAACGAAGGTGACTTAGAGATCAACATTGATGAACGAAGATGTCTTAGAAAGCTTCTCTGATGAACGAAAGGTTACTTAGAGAATAACTTTTGTTAGCTCTTTGAATAACTTTGATGACTTTGAGAATAACTTTGATAGCTCTGGGAATAACTTTTATGATTTTGAGAACATCTTTGATGTCTTGGAGAACAACATTGATGTTTAGAGAACAACTTTGATGACCAAGATTAACTTTAGATGTCTCTGAGAAAAACTTTTATAACATAGAAATTAACTTTAATGACCAAAAGTGAGTTAGAGAATACCTTTTGATGACTCCGAGAATAACTTTTATGTCTTACATAATAACTTTAGATGTCTCTGAAAATAACTTTGATGAAAAAAGATGTCTTAGATTAACTTTTGATGACTTTGAAAACAAGTTTGATGAACAAAGATGTTTTGGAAAGTTTCTCTGACGAACGAAGATAACTTAGAGATTAACTTTTATGATTTAGAGAACATCTTTGATGTCTTAGAGAACAAGATTGATGTCTTTGAAACAACTTTGATGAACGAGAGTGAGTCTCTGAGAATAACTTTGTTAACATAGAGATTAACTTTAGATGTCTCTGAAAAAACTTTGATGAGTTAGAGATAACATTTGATGACTCTGAGATTAACTTTTGATGGCTCTGAGGACAGTTTTAGTTGAACGAGGATGTCTCAGAAGGCTTCTTTGAATAACAAAGGTGACTCTGAGATTAACTTTGATGACTCTGAGAAAGACTTTGTTGTCTTAAAGAATAACTTTAGATGTCTCTGAGAATAACTTTTATGAACGAAGATGTCTGAGATTAACTTTTATGTCTTAGAGAAGAACATTGATGGTTTAGAGAGAATATCTTTGATGAAAAATGATGTCTTAGATTAACTTTGATGACTCTGTGAATAAGTTTGATGACTTTGAGAACAAGTTTGATAGCTCTGAGAATGACTTTTATGCCTCTGAGAATAACTTTGATGAATAAAGATGTTTTGGAAAGTTTCTCTGAAGAACGAAGGTGACTCTGAGAATAACTTTTGTTAGCTCTTTGAATAACTTTGATGTCTTTGAAATAACTTTGATGAACGAGAGTGAGTTAGAGATTACCTTTGTTAACTCTGAGATCAACTTTGATGAACAAAAGAGAGTTAGAGATTACATTTGATAACTCTAAGATTAACTTTAGATGTCTCTGAGACAAACTTTTATAACATAGAAATTAACTTTAATGACCAAAGTGAGTTAGAGAATACCTTTTGATGACTCCGAGAATAATTTTGATAGCTCTGAGAATGACTTTTGTTGTCTTGGAATAACTTTGATTGTTCTGAGAATAACTTTTGTTGTCTCGGAATAACTTTTGATTGTGCTGAGAATAACTTTGAGGGCTTAGAGAATGTCTTTGATGAATGGAAGAGTCCCATTGAAGTCTTAAGGAAGTCTTTGATGTCTCGAAGGATGTCTTAGAGTGTAACTTTGGTGTCTTTGAGTAAGTCCTTGATGTATTGAAGAGCGTCTTTGATTTATCGAAGAGTAACTTTGGTGTAACGGAGAGCACCTTTGACTATTTTTTTTCGTACTTGACGACATATAATTTTTACGAAAGTGCTGAAAAAGTTACATTTGACTATTTTAGTGCTCCACAAAGTATAAATGTCAGTTAAGAACGACGATGATAGATATCTTTGACTATATTTTCTGACTTGACGATGGATAAAGTTAGTTATGAACAGTGCTGAAAAGATTCCTTTGACAATTTTTAGCTAAGCGAAAGGCTGTTTTAGTTAAGAACAGACTACACATGACTATTTTCAGTTGGAAAGTTAAGAACTGACAAGGAAACATGACTATTTTTTTCTGAGACTTTAGAGGAAAAAGACAAAAATGATGATGACTTTTTCTGATGATTAGATAATTTTAGTTATGAAATGACAATGAAACATGAAGAACACGGTTATTTTCTGATGACTAGGGAATAAGTTTAGTTAAGAAATGATGAAAGTTATTATTTTTAGTTGATTGACGATGGATAAAAGCTAGATATGAACAGTTTTGGAAAGTTTCCTTTGACAATTTTTTCTTGATGAAACATAGCGGCTGTTAAGAAAGTGCTGAAAGAAGTTTCCTTTGACAATTTTTAGCTAAGAGAAAGGTTGTTTTAGTTAAGAACAGTGTTGAACGAGGCTATTTCTGACTATTTTTAGTTGACTGGATAATAAGTTTAGTTGAGAAATGACGAAAGTGACTATGTTTTTAGTTGATTGGCGAAAGATTTTTTAGTTAAGGAACGTTAAATAACATGTAAGGGGAAAAACCCAGAGAACATATGGGGAACATGGCAAAGAACACATGTAAGAAAAGTTGATGAATACAGTGAACATGCTGGGAATATGAACTTACAGAGAACATGAAAACATGATAAGGAGAATAGGGATTACAAAGAATGAACAATGGACTTGTGAAGAACATGGAGAATATGACAAAGAATGTAGAAAACATGTAAGTGAAGGTGAAAAACGAAGTGATCTTGTGAGGAACATGAACTTGTAGAGGAACATGAATATTGACAAAGAACACAAAATATGGAAGTTAGCATGAATATTGAGTATAAAAGTTGTAAAGAGAACATGTGATGAATATGAAAACATAGAAAATATGACTAGAATTTGTAGAGAACATAATGAGACTAAGAGAAAGATTACAGAAAAAATGGAGATACTTGTGAAAATATGAACTGAATGGGACTGTGAACATTTGAAGAACATGGAGTGAACACGGATGAGAATACGAAGAACACAGTGAATATAGAGAAAATATGCAAATACAGTATGATTATTGAAGGTTTTGATACGTTGGGGATGAGAAGGTAAGGGAGGGAAAGGGTAAGAGTTAAGCTGGAGACGGACTTGATCGAAAATATTTATGTCTGATGATCTAAGGCTGAGGGAATGGAACTTGGTTAATGCCCTGATTAATTTTACTACGTTAGAAAATAAGGTGATCTTAAATCTTAGGATGATTTAGTTGGAAATAAAGAACTTGTACAAATGAACTAAGCTGGGGCACAAGAGTTGAAACTTGATAACTGAACTGGTTTTTATTTACTATGTCTGAAAATGTAGTTGGGTGTTTAAATCTCAGGGGGATTTGGATTGATAGTAATGAATTTACAGGAGTGAACTTGGACAGAGGACAAGAGCTAGAGTTTTATAATTGTTTTCATCATATTTACTATGTCTGAAATACAGAGGGTAAAAATTTCAGGGAAATTGATGGTTTATTTACAAAGACTTGAGGGTGGAAGAGGGTGGGGGACGAGAGCTGGAGCTCAGTAACTGACTTGATCTTATTTACTAACTTTGAAGTATGTCTGCTTTTAATTTTAGGGAAATTGATGGGTTATTTACAAAGATACGAAAGAGAATTAAGGCGGGGACGAGAGCTGGAGCTCGATAACTGACTTGATTTTATTTACGGTGTCTGAAATACAGAGGGTAAAAATTTAAGGGAAATTGATGGTTTATTTACAAAGATACGAAAGAGAACTAAGGCGGAGGACAAGCGCTGGAGCTTGGTAACTGTTTTGATCTTATTTACAGTGCCTGAAATATAGAGGGTAGAAATTTCAGGGAAATTGGACTGATACTAACGAAGATACGAGAGAGAGCTAAGGCGGGGACAAGCGCTGGAGCTTGGTAACTGTTTTGATCTTATTTACGGAGCCTGAAATACAGAGGGTAAAAATTTCAGGGAAATTGGACTGATACTAACGAAGATACGAGAGAGAGCTAAGGCGGAGGACAAGCGCTGGAGCTTGGTAACTAAATTACTGTATTGAACTACATTTGAAATATGATTATTTTTAAATTTTAGAGGGATTGGAATGATAGTATTCATTATACGACAGGGGACTAAGGTGGGGGAACGTGAGCTAGAACATGCTTACTAACATGATTTATTTGTGTAAAACTGACTTGCTTAATGAAAAGGAGCAAACATACGATGTTGGAAAATAGTTGAACTGAATGAAAGGAGAGAGAGAGAGAGAGAGGAGGGACGGTTGAGATATTATTATGGAGAAGATAAGATAAGAGGTCTGGCTGGCCGGGCGTAAGGTAAATAAAGGTGACGCGAGAGATTGCGAGGTAAGGGGGGAGGGAGGGGGGTGTGATGTACGAAACCCTGAAAACCATGACTTACACAGGTGATTTTCTAAATTTATATGAATAACTAAGGCTTACATAGACGATTTTGTAAGTTGAAAACATGTAAAACATGTCCGTAGAGTTCTCCTGGAAGCCCTAAAGAGCTACATACGTTACTTGAATTTGTCCCATAAGGCCTTAACAAACTTCTATGTCTCGGAAATTATTTTTCTCATAAGAACTTTAACAAACTCGTATGCCATTATTTTTCATTATAAGAATTCCCTAATTCCAAATCTGTGACTCCCCAAATTCACCTGAAAACCCTAAAGCGCTACACATGAATTTCCAGAAAAAAAAAAAAAGTTGCCTGTGGATCTTACAGTCCACAGGGGTCCGCTCCCCCAAAAAAAAAAGTTGCCTGTGGCTCTTACAGTCCACAGGGGTCCTCTCGCCAAAAAAAAAAGTTGCCTGTGGCTCTTACTCCCTACTACTTACTCCCTACTCGGCTACCACAGAGAGAGAGAGGAGGGACGGTCCAGATATTATTATGGAGAAGATAAGATAAGAGGTCTGGCTGGCCGGGCGTAAGGTAAATAAAGGTGACGCGAGAGATTGCGAGGTAAGGGGGGAGGGAGGGGGGTGTGATGTACGAAACCCTGAAAACCATGACTTACACAGGTGATTTTCTAAATTTATATGAATAACTAAGGCTTACATAGACGATTTTGTAGTGGCTGCCACAGGAGTAGTGGCTGCCACAGGGTAGCGGCTGCCACAGGGTAGTGGCTTGCCACAGGGTAGTGGCTGCCACAGGGTAGTGGCTGCCACAGGGTAGTGGGCCACAGGGGTGCGGCTGCCACAGGGTAGTGGGCCACAGGGTAGTGGCACAGGGTAGTGGCTGCCACAGGGTAGTGGCTGCCAGGGTACAGGGTAGTGGCTGCCACAGGGTAGCGGCTGCCACAGGGTAGTGGCTGCCACAGGGTAGCGGCTGCCACAGGGTAACGGCTGCCACAGGGTAGTGGCTGCCACAGGGTAGTGGCTGCCACAGGGTAGTGGCTGCCACAGGGTAGAGGCTGCCACAGGGTAGCGGCTGCCACAGGGTAGTGGCTGCCACAGGGTAGCGGCTGCCACAGGGTAGTGGCTGCCACAGGGTAGTGGCTGCCACAGGGTAGTGGCTGCCACAGGGTAGTGGCTGCCACAGGGTAGTGGCTGCCACAGGGTAGTGGCTGCCACAGGGTAGCGGCTGCCACAGGGTAGTGGCTGCCACAGGGTAGCGGCTGCCACAGGGTAGCGGCTGCCACAGGGTAGCGGCTGCCACAGGGTAGCGGGTTCAACAGGGTAGCGGCTGCCACAGGGTAGCGGGCTGCCACAGGGTAGTGGCTGCCACAGGGTAGTGGCTGCCACAGGGTAGCGGCTGCCACAGGGTAGTGGCTGCCACAGGGTAGTGGCTGCCACAGGGTAGTGGCTGCCACAGGGTAGTGGCTGCCACAGGGTAGTGGCTGCCACAGGGTAGTGGCTGCCACAGGGTAGTGGCTGCCACAGGGTGCCACAGTAGTGGCTGCCACAGGGTAGTGGCTGCCACAGGGTAGTGGCTGCCACAGGGTAGCGGCTGCCACAGGGTAGTGGCTGCCACAGGGTAGTGGCTGCCACAGGGTAGCGGTGGCTGCCTCAGGGTTGCGGCTGCCACAGGGTAGTGGCTGCCACAGGGTAGTGGCTGCCACAGGGTAGCGGCTGCCACAGGGTAGTGGCTGCCACAGGGTAGCGGCTGCCACAGGGTAGTGGCTGCCACAGGGTAGTGGCTGCCACAGGGTAGTGGCTGCCACAGGGTAGCGGCTGCCACAGGGTAGCAGGGTAGGCTGCCACAGGGTAGTGGCTGCCACAGGGTAGTGGCTGCCACAGGGTAGTGGCTGCCACAGGGTAGTGGCTGCCACAGGGTAGTGGCTGCCACAGGGTAGTGGCTGCCACAGGGTAGTGGCTGCCACAGGGTAGCTGCCACAGGGGCTGCCACAGGGTAGCAGGGTAGCGGCTGCCACAGGGTAGTGGCTGCCACAGGGTAGTGGCTGCCACAGGGTAGCGGCTGCCACAGGGTAGTGGCTGCCACAGGTTAGCGGCTGCCACAGGGTAGTGGGTGCCACAGGGTAGTGACCGCCACAGGGTAGTGACCGCCACAGGGTAGTGGCTGCCACAGGGTAGTGGTTGTCAAAGGGTAGTGGCAGCTACAGGGTAGTCGCTGCCACAGAGTAGTGGCAGCCTCAGGGTAGTGGGTGCCACAGGGTAGTGGCTGCCACAGGGTAGTGGCTGCCACAGGGTAGCGGCTGCCACAGGGTAGCGGCTGCCACAGGGTAGTGGCTGGGTAGTGGCTGCCACAGGGTAGTGGCTGCCACAGGGTAGTGGCTGCCACAGGGTAGTGGCTGCCACAGGGTAGTGGCTGCCACAGGGTAGTGGCTGCCACTGCCACAGGGTAGTGGCTGCCACAGGGTAGCGGGCTGCCACAGGGTAGTGGCTGCCACAGGGTAGTGGCTGCCACAGGGTAGTGGCTGCCACAGGGTAGTGGCTGCCACAGGGTAGCGGCTGCCACAGGGTAGTGGCTGCCACAGGGTAGTGGCTGCCACAGGGTAGCGGCTGCCACAGGGTAGTGGCTGCCACAGGGTAGTGGCTGCCACAGGGTAGCGGCTGCCACAGGGTAGCGGCTGCCACAGGGTAGTGGTTGCCACAGGGTAGTGGCAGCCTCAGGGTAGTGGCTGCCACAGGGTAGTGGCTGCCACAGGGTAGTGGCTGCCACAGGGTAGCGGCTGCCACAGGGTAGTGGCTGCCACAGGGTAGTGGCTGCCACAGGGTAGTGGCTGCCACAGGGTAGTGGCTGCCACAGGGTAGGGGCTGCCACAGGGTAGTGGCTGCCACAGGGTAGTGGCTGCCACAGGGTAGCGGCTGCCACAGGGTAGTGGCTGCAACAGGGTAGTGGCTGTCACAGGGTAGCGGCTGCAACAGGGTAGTGGCTGCCGCAGGGTAGTGGCTGTCACAGGGTAGTGGTTGCCACAGGGTAGTGGCTGCCACAGGGTAGCGGCTGCCACAGGGTAGCGGCTGCCACAGGGTAGCGGCTGCCACAGGGTAGTGGCTGCCACAGGGTAGTGGCTGCCAAGGGTAGGACTGTAGCGGCTGCCACAGGGTAGCGGCTGCCACAGGGTAGTGGCTGCCACAGGGTAGCGGCTGCCACAGGGTAGTGGCTGCCACAGGGTAGGGGCTGCCACAGGGTAGTGGCTGCCACAGGCTGCAACAGGGTAGTGGCCGCCACAGGGGTAGTGGCTGCCACAGGGTAGTGGCTGCCACAGGGTAGCGGCTGCCACAGGGTAGCGGCTGCCACAGGGTAGTGGCTGCCACAGGGTAGTGGCTGCCACAGGGTAGTGGCTGCCACAGGGTAGTGGCTGCCACAGGGTAGTGGCTGCCACAGGGTAGTGGCTGCCACAGGGTAGCGGCTGCCACAGGGTAGTGGCTGCCACAGGGTAGTGGCTGCCACAGGGTAGTGGCTGCCACAGGGTAGTGGCTGCCACAGGGTAGTGGCTGCCACAGGGTAGCGGCTGCCACAGGGTAGTGGCTGCCACAGGGTAGCGGCTGCCACAGGGTAGTGGCTGCCACAGGGTAGCGGCTGCCACAGGGTAGTGGCTGCCACAGGGTAGCGGCTGCCACAGGGTAGCGGCTGCCACAGGGTAGTGGCTGCCACAGGGTAGTGGCTGCCACAGGGTAGTGGCTGCCACAGGGTAGTGGCTGCCACAGAGTAGTGGCTGCCACAGGGTAGCGGCTGCCACAGGGTAGTGGCTGCCACAGGGTAGTGGCTGCCACAGGGTAGGCTGCCACAGGGTAGTGGCTGCCACAGGGTAGTGGCTGCCACAGGGTAGTGGCTGCCACAGGGTAGTGGCTGCCACAGGGTAGTGGCTGCCACAGGGTAGTGGCTGCCACAGGGTAGTGGCTGCCACAGGCTGCCACAGGGTAGTGGCTGCCACAGGGTAGTGGCTGCCACAGGGTAGCGGCTGCCACAGGGTAGCGGCTGCCACAGGGTAGCGGCTGCCACAGGGTAGCGGCTGCCACAGGGTAGCGGCTGCCACAGGGTAGCGGCTGCCACAGGGTAGTGGCTGCCACAGGGTAGCGGCTGCCACAGGGTAGCGGCTGCCACAGGGTAGTGGCTGCCACAGGGTAGCGGCTGCCACAGGGTAGCGGCTGCCACAGGGTAGTGGCTGCCACAGGGTAGGGTAGTGGCTGCCACAGGGTAGTGGCTGCCACAGGGTAGTGGCTGCCACAGGGTAGTGGCTGCCACAGGGTAGTGGCTGCCACAGGGTAGTGGCTGCCACAGGGTAGTGGCTGCCACAGGGTAGTGGCTGCCACAGGGTAGAGGCTGCCACAGGGTAGGGGCTGCCACAGGGTAGTGGCTGCCACAGGGTAGTGGCTGCCACAGGGTAGTGGGCTGCCACAGGGTAGTGGCTGCCACAGGGTAGTGGTTGTCAAAGGGTAGTGGCTGCTACAGGGTAGTCGCTGCCACAGAGTAGTGGCTGCCTCAGGGTAGTGGGTGCCACAGGGTAGTGGCTGCCACAGGGTAGTGGCTGCCACAGGGTAGCGGCTGCCACAGGGTAGCGGCTGCCACAGGGTAGTGGCTGCCACAGGGTAGCGGCTGCCACAGGGTAGTGGCTGCCACAGGGTAGTGGCTGCCACAGGGTAGTGGCTGCCACAGGGTAGCGGCTGCCACAGGGTAGCGGCTGCCACAGGGTAGCGGCTGCCACAGGGTAGCGGCTGCCACAGGGTAGTGGCTGCCAAAGGGTAGTGGCTGCCACACGGTAGCGGCTGCCAAAGGGTAGTGGCTGCCACAGGGTAGTGGCTGCCACAGGGTAGCGGCTGCCACACAGGCTGCCACAGGGTAGTGGCTGCCACAGGGTAGTGGCTGCCACAGGGTAGTGGCTGCCACAGGGTAGTGGCTGCCACAGGGTAGTGGCTGCCACAGGGTAGTGGCTGGGTAGTGGTTGTCACAGGGTAGTGGCTGCCACAGGGTAGTGGCTGCCACAGGGTAGTGGCTGCCACAGGGTAGCGGCTGCCACAGGGTAGTGGCTGCCACAGGGTAGTGGCTGCCACAGGGTAGTGGCTGCCACAGGGTAGTGGCTGCCACAGGGTAGTGGCTGCCACAGGGTAGTGGCTGCCACAGGGTAGCGGCTGCCACAGGGTAGTGGCTGCCACAGGGTAGTGGTTGCCACAGGGTAGTGGTTGCCACAGGGTAGTGGTTGCCACAGGGTAGTGGCTGCCACAGGGTAGTGGCTGCCACAGGGTAGTGGCTGCCACAGGGTAGGGGCTGCCACAGGGTAGTGGTTGTCACAGGGTAGTGGTTGCCAAAGGGTAGTGGCTGCCACAGGGTAGCGGCTGCCACAGGGTAGCGGCTGCCACAGGGTAGGGGCTGCCACAGGGTAGCTGCTGCCACAGGGTAGTGGTTGCCAAAGGGTAGTGACTGTCACAGGGAAGCGGCTGCCACAGGGTAGCGGCTGCCATAGGATAGTGGCAGCCACAGGGGTAGCGGCTGTTACAGGATAGTGGCAGCCACAAGGTAGCGGCTGTTACAGGGTAGTGGCTGTCACAGGGTAGGGGCTGCCACAGGGTAGCGGCTGCCACAGGGTAGTGGCTGCCACAGGGTAGCGGCTGCCACAGGATAGTGGCTGCCACAGGGTAGCGGCTGCAACAGGGTAGTGGCTGCCACAGGGTAGCGGCTGCCACAGGGTAACGGCTGCCACAGGGTAGTGGCTGCCACAGGGTAGCGGCTGCCACAGGGTAGTGGCTGCCACAGGGTAGCGGCTGCCACAGGGTAACGGCTGCCACAGGGTAGTGGCTGCCACAGGGTAGCGGCTGCCACAGGGTAGCGGCTGCCACAGGGTAGTGGCTGCCACAGGGTAGCGGCTGCCACAGGGTAGTGGCTGCCACAGGGTAGTGGCTGCCACAGGGTAGCGGCTGCCACAGGGTAGCGGCTGCCACAGGGTAGTGGCTGCCACAGGGTAGCGGCTAGCGGCTGCCACAGGGTAGCGGCTGCCACAGGGTAGCGGCTGCAACAGGGTAGTGGCTGTCACAGGGTAGTGGCTGCCACAGGGTAGCGGCTGCTACAGGGTAGTGGCCGCAACAGGGGTAGTGGCTGCCACAGGGTAGTGGCTGCAACAGGGTAGCGGCTGCCACAGGGTAGTGGCTGCCACAGGGTAGTGGCTGCCACAGGGTAGTGGCTGCCACAGGGTAGTGGCTGCCACAGGGTAGTGGCTGCCACAGGGTAGCGGCTGCCACAGGGTAGTGGCTGCCACAGGGTAGTGGCTGCCACAGGGTAGTGGCTGCCACAGGGTAGTGGCTGCCACAGGGTAGCGGCTGCCACAGGGTAGCGGCTGCCACAGGGTAGCGGCTGCCACAGGGTAGCGGCTGCCACAGGGTAGCGGCTGCCACAGGGTAGCGGCTGCCACAGGGTAGTGGCTGCCACAGGGTAGTGGCTGCCACAGGGTAGTGGCTGCCACAGGGTAGCGGCTGCCACAGGGTAGTGGCTGCCACAGGGTAGTGGCTGTCACAGGGTAGTGGCTGCCACAGGGTAACGGCTGCCACAGGGTAATGACTGCCACAGGGTAGTGGCTGTCACAGGGTAGTGGTTGCCACAGGGTAGTGGCTGCCACAGGGTAGTGGCTGCCACAGGGTAGCGGCTGCCACAGGGTAGTGGCTGCCACAGGGTAGTGGCTGCCACAGGGTAGCGGCTGCCACAGGGTAGTGGCTGCCACAGGGTAGTGGCTGCCACAGGGTAGTGGCTGCCACAGGGTAGCAGGGCTGCTGCCACAGGGTAGCGGCTGCCACAGGGTAGTTGCTGCCACAGGGTAGTGGCTGCCACAGGGTAGTGGGTGCCACAGGGTAGTGGCTGCCACAGGGTAGCGGCTGCCACAGGGTAGTGGCTGCCACAGGTTAGCGGCTGCCACAGGGTAGTGGGTGCCACAGGGTAGTGGCTGCCACAGCGGCTGCCACATGGTAGTGGCTGCCACAGGGTAGCGGGTGCCACAGGGTAGTGGCTGCCACAGGGTAGTGGCTGCCACAGGGTAGCGGCTGCCACAGGGTAGCGGCTGCCACAGGGTAGCGGCTGCCACAGGGTAGTGGCTGCCACAGGGTAGTGGCTGCCACAGGGTAGTGGCTGCCACAGGGTAGTGGCTGCCACAGGGTAGCGGCTGCCACAGGGTAGTGGCTGCCACAGGGTAGTGGCTGCCACAGGGTAGTGGCTGCCACAGGGTAGTGGCTGCCACAGGGTAGTGGCTGCCACAGGGTAGTGGCTGCCACAGGGTAGTGGCTGCCACAGGGGAGTGGCTGCCACAGGGTAGTGGCTGCCACAGGGTAGTGGCTGCCACAGGGTTGTGGCTGCCACAGGGTAGTGGCTGCCACAGGGTAGTGGCTGCCACAGGGTAGTGGCTGCCACAGGGTAGTGGCTGCCACAGGGTAGCGGCTGCCACAGGGTTGTGGCTGCCACAGGGTAGTGGCTGCCACAGGGTAGTGGCTGCCACAGGGTAGTGGCTGCCACAGTGGCTGCCACAGGGTAGTGGCTGCCACAGGGTAGTGCCACAGGGTAGTGCCACAGGGTAGTGGTTGCCACAGGGTAGTGGCTGCCACAGGGTAGTGGCTGCCACAGGGTAGTGGCTGCCACAGGGTAGTGGCTGCCACAGGGTAGTGGCTGCCACAGGGTAGTGGCTGCCACAGGGTAGTGGCTGCCAAAGGGTAGTGGCTGCCACAGGGTAGTCGCTGCCACAGAGTAGTGGCAGCCTCAGGGTAGTGGCTGCCACAGGGTAGTGGCTGCCACAGGGTAGTGGCTGCCACAGGGTAGTGGCTGCCACAGGGTAGCGGCTGCCACAGGGTAGCGGCTGCCACAGGGTAGCGGCTGCCACAGGGTAGTGGCTGCCACAGGGTAGCGGCTGCCACAGGGTAGCGGCTGCCACAGGGTAGCGGCTGCCACAGGGTAGCGGCTGCCACAGGGTAGTGGCTGCCACAGGGTAGCGGCTGCCACAGGGTAGTGGCTGCCACAGGGTAGCGGCTGCCACAGGGTAGCGGCTGCCACAGGGTAGTGGCTGCCACAGGGTAGTGGCTGCCACAGGGTAGTGGCTGCCACAGGGTAGTGGCTGCCACAGGGTAGCGGCTGCCACAGGGTAGCGGCTGCCACAGGGTAGTGGCTGCCACAGGGTAGTGGCTGTCACAGGGTAGTGGCTGCCACAGGGTAGCGGCTGCCACAGGGTAGTGGCTGCCACAGGGTAGTGGCTGCCACAGGGTAGTGGCTGCCACAGGGTAGTGGCTGCCACAGGGTAGCGGCTGCCACAGGGTAGTGGCTGCCACAGGGTAGGGGCTGCCACAGGGTAGTGGCTGCTGGCCACAGGGTAGTGGCTGCCACAGGGTAGTGGCTGCCACAGGGTAGTGGCTGCCACAGGGTAGTGGCTGCCACAGGGTAGTGGCAGCCTCAGGGTAGTGGCTGCCACAGGGTAGTGGCTGCCACAGGGTAGTGGCTGCCACAGGGTAGTGGCTGCCACAGGGTAGTGGCTGCCACAGGGTAGCGGCTGCCACAGGGTAGCGGCTGCCACAGGGTAGTGGCTGCCACAGGGTAGTGGCTGCCACAGGGTAGTGGCTGCCACAGGGTAGTGGCTGCCACAGGGTAGCGGCTGCCACAAGGTAGTGGTTGCCACAGGGTAGTGGCTGCCACAGGGTAGTGGCTGCCACAACGGCTGCCACAGGTAGTGGCTGCCACAGAGTAGTGGTTGCCACAGGGTAGTGGCTGCCACAGGGTAGTGGCTGCCACAGGGTAGTGGCTGCCACAGGGTAGCGGCTGCCACAGGGTAGTGGCTGCCACAGGGTAGGGCTAGCGGCTGCCACAGGGTAGTGGCTGCCAGCGGCTGCCAGGGTAGTGGCTGCCACAGGGTAGCGGCTGCCACAGGGTAGCGGCTGCCACAGGGTAGTGGCTGCCACAGGGTAGCGGCTGCCACAGGGTAGCGGCTGCCACAGGGTAGTGGCTGCCACAGGGTAGTGGCTGCCACAGGGTAGTGGCTGCCACAGGGTAGCTGCCACAGGGTAGTGGCTGCCACAGGGTAGTGGCTGCCACAGGGTAGTGGCTGCCACAGTGTAGTGGCTGCCACAGGGTAGCGGCTGCCACAAGGGTAGCGGCTGCCACAGGGTAGTGGCTGCCACAGGGTAGTTGCTGCCACAGGGTAGTGGCTGCCACAGGGTAGTGGCTGCCACAGGGTAGTGGCTGCCACAGGGTAGTGGCTGCCACAGGGTAGCGGCTGCCACAGGGTAGCCTCAGGGTTGCGGCTGCCACAGGGTAGCGGCTGCCACAGGGTAGTGGGCTGCCACAGGGTAGTGGCTGCCACAGGGTAGTGGCTGCCACAGGGTAGTGGCTGCCACAGGGTAGTGGCTGCCACAGGGTAGTGGCTGCCACAGGGTAGCGGCTGCCACAGGGTGCTGCCACAGGGTAGTGGCTGCCACAGGGTAGTGGCTGCCACAGGGTAGTGGCAGCCTCAGGGTAGTGGCTGCCACAGGGTAGTGGCTGCCACAGGGTAGTGGCTGCCACAGGGTAGCGGCTGCCACAGGGTAGCGGCTGCCACAGGGTAGTGGCTGCCAAAGGGTAGTGGCTGCCACAGGGTAGTGGCTGCCACAGGGTAGTGGCTGCCACAGGGTAGTGGCTGCCACAGGGTAGTGGCTGCCACAGGGTGGCTGCCACAGGGTAGCGGCTGCCACAGGGTAGTGGCTGCCACAGGGTAGTGGCTGCCACAGGGTAGTGGCTGCCACAGGGTAGTGGCTGCCACAGGGTAGCGGCTGCCACAGGGTAGTGGCTGCCACAGGGTAGTGGCTGCCACAGGGTAGCGGCTGCCACAGGGTAGTGGTTGCCACAGGGTAGTGGCTGCCACAGGGTAGTGGCTGCCACAGGGTAGTGGCTGCCACAGGGTAGTGGCTGCCACAGGGTAGTGGCTGCCACAGGGTAGTGGCTGCCACAGGGTAGTGTGGTTGCCACAGGGTAGTGGCTGCCACAGGGTAGTGGCTGCCACAGGGTAGTGGCTGCCACAGGGTAGCGGCTGCCACAGGGTAGCGGCTGCCACAGGGTAGGGGCTGCCACAGGGTAGTGGCTGCTGCCACAGGGTAGTGGCTGCCACAGGGTAGTGGCTGCCACAGGGTAGCGGCTGCCACAGGGTAGCGGCTGCCACAGGGTAGTGGCTGCCACAGGGTAGTGGTTGCCACAGGGTAGTGGTTGCAACAGGGTAGTGGCTGCCACAGGGTAGTGGCTGCCACAGAGTAGCGGCTGCCACAGGGTAGTGGGCTGCCACAGGGTAGTGGTTGTCACAAGGTAGTGGTTGCCAAAAGGTAGTGGCTGCCACAGGGTAGCGGCTGCCACAGGGGTAGCGGCTGCCACAGGGTAGGGGCTGCCACAGGGTAGCTGCTGCCACAGGGTAGTGGTTGCCAAAGGGTAGTGACTGTCACAGGGAAGCGGCTGCCACAGGGTAGCGGCTGCCATTGGATAGTGGCAGCCACAGGGGTAGCGGCTGTTACAGGATAGTGGCAGCCACAGGGTAGCGGCTGTTACAGGGTAGTGGCTGCCACAGGGTAGTGGCTGCCACAGGGTAGCGGCTGCCATGGGGTAGTGGCTGCCACAGGGTAGCGGCTGCCACAGGATAGTGGCTGCCACAGGGTAGCGGCTGCAACAGGGCAGTGGCTGCCACAGGGTAGCGGCTGCCACAGGGTAACGGCTGCCACAGGGTAGTGGCTGCCACAGGGTAGCGGCTGCAACAGGGTAGTGGCTGCCACAGGGTAGCGGCTGCCACAGGGTAACGGCTGCCTCAGGGCAGTGGCTGCCACAGGGTAGCGGCTGTCACAGGGTAGCGGCTGCCATAGGGTAGTGGCTGCCACAGGGTATCGGCTACCACAGGGTAACGGCTGCCACAGGGTAGTGGCTGCCACAGGGTAGCGGCTGCCACAGGGTTGCGGCTGCCACAGCGTAGTTGCTGCCACAGGGTAGCGGCTGCCACAGGGTAGCGGCTGCCACAGGGTAGTGGCTGCCACAGGGTAGCGGCTGCAACAGGGTAGAGGCCGCAACAGGGTAGTGGCTGCCACAAGGTAGTGGCTGCCACAGGGTAGTAGCTGCCACCTTGTAGTGGCTGCAACAGGGTAGTGGCTGTCACAGGGTAGCGGCTGCAACAGGGGTAGTGGCTGTCACAGGGTAGAGGCTGCAACAGGGTAGCGGCTGCCACAGGTTAGTGGCTGCCACAGGGTAGTGGCTGCCACAGGGTAGTGGCTGCAACAGGGTAGTGGCTGTCACAGGGTAGCGGCTGCAACAGGGTAGTGGCTGCCGCAGGGTAGTGGCTGCCACAGGGTAGCGGCTGCCACAGGGTAGCGGCTGCCACAGGGTAGCGGCTGCCACAGGGCAGTGGCTGCCACACGGTAGCGGCGGCCACAGGGTAGTGGCTGCCACAGGGTAGTGGCTGCCACAGGGTAGCGGCTGCCACAGGGTGCCACAGGGTAGTGGTGGCTGCCAAAGGGTAGTGGCTGCCACAGGGTAGTGGCTGCCACAGGGTAGTGGCTGCCACAGGGTAGTGGCTGCCACAGGGTAGCGGCTGCCACAGGGTAGTGGCTGCCACAGGGTAGCGGCTGCCACAGGGAAGCGGCTGCCACAGGGTAGCATGGCTGCCACAGGGTAGCGGCTGCCACAGGGTAGCGGCTGCCACAGGGTAGCGGATGCCACAGGGTAGTGGGTGCCACAGGGTAGTGGCTGCCACACGGTAGCGGCTGCCACAGGGTAGTGGCTGCCACAGGGTAGTGGCTGCCACAGGGTAGCGGCTGCCAAAGGGTAGTGGCTGCCACAGGGTAGTGGCTGCCACAGGGTAGCGGCTGCCACAGGGTAGTGGCTGCCACAGGGTAGTGGCTGCCACAGGGTAGTGGCTGCCACAGGGTAGCGGCTGCCACAGGGTAGTGGCTGCCACAGGGTAGCGGCTGCCACAGGGTAGTGGCTGCCACAGGGTTGCGGCTGCCACAGGGTAGTGGCTGCCACAGGGTAGTGGCTGCCACAGGGTAGCGGCTGCAGGGTAGTGGCTGCCACAGGGCGGCTGCCACAGGGTAGCGGCTGCCACAGGGTAGCGGCTGCCACAGGGTAGTGGCTGCCACAGGGTAGTGGCTGCCACAGGGTAGCGGGCTGCCACAGGGTAGTGGCTGCCACAGGGTAGTGGCTGCCACAGGGTAGTGGTAGTAGTGGCTGCCACAGGGTAGTGGCTGCCACAGGGTAGTGGCTGCCACAGGGTAGCGGCTGCCACAGGGTAGTGGCTGCCACAGGGTAGTGGCTGCCACAGGGTAGTGGTGCCACAGGGTAGCGGCTGCCACAGGGTAGTGGCTGCCACAGGGGTAGTGGCTGCCACAGAGTAGTGGCTGCCACAGGGTAGCGGCTGCCACAGGGTAGTGGCTGCCACAGGGTAGTGGCTGCCACAGGGTAGTGGCTGCCACAGGGTAGTGGCTGCCACAGGGTAGTGGCTGCCACAGGGTAGCGGCTGCCACAGGGTAGTGGCTGCCACAGGGTAGTGGCTGCCACAGGGTAGTGGGCTGCCACAGGGTAGTGGCTGCCACAGGGTAGTGGCTGCCACAGGGTAGTGGCTGCCACAGGGTAGTGGCTGCCACAGGGTAGTGGCTGCCACAGGGTAGTGGCTGCCACAGGGTAGTGGCTGCCACAGGGTAGCCACAGGGTAGTGGCTGCCACAGGGTAGTGGCTGCCACAGGGTAGTGGCTGCCACAGGGTAGTGGCTGGCTGCCACAGGGTAGTGGCTGCCACAGGGTAGTGGCTGCCACAGGGTAGTGGCTGCCACAGGGTAGTGGCTGCCACAGGGTAGTGGCTGCCACAGGGTAGTGGCTGCCACAGGGTAGTGGCTGCCACAGGGTAGTGGCTGCCACAGGGTAGCGGCTGCCACAGGGTAGTGGCTGCCACAGGGTAGGGTAGTAGTGGCTGCCACAGGGTAGCGGCTGCCACAGGGTAGTGGCTGCCACAGGGTAGCGGCTGCCACAGGGTGGCTGCCACAGGGTAGCGGCTGCCACAGGGTAGCGGCTGCCACAGGGTAGCGGCTGCCACAGGGTAGCGGCTGCCACAGGGTAGTGGCTGCCACAGGGCCACAGGGTAGGCTGCCACAGGGTAGTGGCTGCCACAGGGTAGTGGCTGCCACAGGGTAGCGGCTGCCACAGGGTAGCGGCTGCCACAGGGTAGTGGCTGCCACAGGGTAGTGGCTGCCACAGGGTAGCGGCTGCCACAGGGCTGCGGCTGCCCACAGGGTAGTGGCTGCCACAGGGTAGTGGCTGCCACAGGGTAGCGGCTGCCACAGGGTTGTGGCTGCCAGAGGGTAGTGGCTGCCACAGAGTAGTGGCTGCCACAGGGTAGCGGCTGCCACAGGGTAGTGGTTGTCACAGGGTAGTGGCTGCCACAGGGTAGCGGCTGCCACAGGGTAGCGGCTGCCACAGGGTAGTGGCTGCCACAGGGTAGTGGCTGCCTCAGGGTTGCGGCTGCCACAGGGTAGCGGCTGCCACAGGGTAGCGGCTGCCACAGGGTAGGCTGCCACAGGTAGCGGCTGCCACAGGGTAGTGGCTGCCACAGGGTAGTGGCTGCCACAGGGTGGCTGCAGGGTGTGGCTGCCACAGGGTAGTGGCTGCCACAGGGTAGTGGGTGCCACAGGGTAGTGGCTGCCACAGGGTAGCGGCTGCCACAGGGTAGTGGCTGCCACAGGGTAGTGGCTGCCACAGGGTAGTGGCTGCCACAGGGTAGTGGCTGCCACAGGGTAGTGGCAGCCACAGGGTAGTGGCTGCCACAGGGTAGTGGTTGCCAAAGGGTAGTGGCTGCCACAGAGTAGTGGCAGCCTCAGGGTAGTGGGTGCCACAGGGTAGTGGCTGCCACAGGGTAGTGGCTGCCACAGGTTAGCGGCTGCCACAGGGTAGCGGCTGCCACAGGGTAGTGGTTGCCACAGGGTAGTGGCTGGGTAGTGGCTGCCACAGGGTAGTGGCTGCCACAGGGTAGTGGCTGCCACAGGGTAGTGGCTGCCACAGGGTAGTGGCTGCCACAGGGTAGTGGCTGCCACAGGGTAGCGGCTGCCACAGGTAGCGGCTGCCACAGGGTTGTGGCTGCCACAGGGTAGTGGCTGCCACAGGGTAGTGGCTGCCACAGGGTAGTGGCTGCCACAGGGTAGTGGCTGCCACAGGGTAGTGGCTGCCACAGGGTAGCGGCTGCCACAGGGTAGTGGCTGCCACAGGGTAGTGGCTGCCACAGGGTAGTGACCGCCACAGGGTAGTGACCGCCACAGGGTAGTGGCTGCCACAGGGTAGTGGCCTCCACAGGGTAGTGACCGCCACAGGGTAGTGGCTGCCACAGGGTAGTGGCTGCCACAGGGTAGTGGCTGCCACAGGGTAGTGGCTGCCACAGGGTAGTGGCTGCCACAGGGTAGTGGCTGCCACAGGGTAGTGGCAGCCTCAGGGTTGCGGCTGCCACAGGGTAGCGGCTGCCACAGGGTAAGGGCTACCACAGGGTAGTGGTTGCCACAGGGTAGTGGCTGCCACAGGGTAGTGGCTGCCACAGGGTAGCCACAGGGTAGGTACTGCCACAGGGTAGCGGCTGCCACAGGGTAGTGGTTGCCACAGGGTAGTCGCTGCCACAGAGTAGTGGCAGCCTCAGGGTAGTGGCTGCCACAGGGTAGTGGTTGCCAAAGGGTAGTGGCTGCCACAGGGTAGCGGCTGCCACAGGGTAGTGGCTGCCACAGGGTAGGGGCTGCCACAGGGTAGTGGTTGCCACAGGGTAGTGGTTGCCAAAGGGTAGCGGCTGCCACAGGGGTAGCGGCTGCAACAGGGTAGAGGCCGCAACAGGGGTAGTGGCTGCCGCAGGGTAGTGGCTGCCACAGGGTAGTGGCTGCCACAGGGTAGCGGCTGTTGATACAGCCCTCACACCTCTAAACCTTCCCCCCCCCCCCCACCTGAGGTTAATGCAATCATGCACTCTTAGCTCTCTGGGCTCAATGTAGCCTACAAACCCCTATAATATAAGTTGCTCAATGCATCCGTCTGACCTGCAGAGCTCTCTGGACTCTTAACAACTCCCCAAACTCCTCAAAACTACCTAGGTTCATTGTTGCCCCAAATCTTCGTAACTCTCAAGGCTACTATAACCCTCATTCTTCCTAACAGCTCACTTCGATCCATACGTCCTCATTCACTCCTCATATCTCCATCTTTACCATTTGCCCCTCACTACTCCAGAACTCTGAGCAGTCTGTATTTACACAACCTCCTGAGCACTACGTCCTCACACTCACTCACAGCTCCCATGGTACTCCGGCCTCACTTCTCAAGGCCTCCCTGGGTACTGCTTCCTCACACTTCGCTGCGACACCCACCAGAACACACAAGGGACGCCTCACCGCGAATGAACACAGAAATATTTCTTCCGCGCAGGTCATAAATTGTTAAGGACTTCCATTTAGGCGGCCACAAGTTAGGGAAAACACTGTGCTTTCTTCGCTGCTTGTGTCGATCTTTCTCGCTAAAAGTCAAGAGAAATGGTGGCCTCGATAAATCTACCGAGCAGCTGCAGCTCTGGTTACGAGCCAAGCTAAGGTTTGCCATTCCCAGTAAACACTCACCACATAAGGCGGGTATTTTCTGATTATTCGTACTTTAAAGCAACGTTGCAGCAACGAAATAACGTTTCAGAAAACGTTGTTGATAGGTTGTGTGTGTGTGTAATCACCTTGCTGTGCTTGCGGGGGTTGAGCTCTGGCTCATTGGTCTCGCCTCAACTGTCAATGGTGTACAGATTCCAGAGCCTAATGGGCTCCATCATATCTACATTTGAAACTGTATGGAGTCTGCCTCAACCACATCACTGCATAATGCATTCCATCTGTTAACTACTCTGACACTGAAATAGGTCTTTTTAATGTCTCAGTGGCTCATATGGGCACTCAGTTTCCACCTGTGTCCCCTGGTGCGTGTGCTCCTTGTGTTAAATAGTCTGGCTTTATCTGCCCTCTTAATTCCTCTGAGAATTTTGTATTTGGTGATCATGTCCCCCATTATTCTTCTGTCTTCCAGCGACGTGAGGTTTAATTCCCGTAGTCTCTCTTCGTAGCTCATGCCCCTCAGTCGGATACTAGTCTGTGTGTGTGTACTTACCTATTTGTACTCACCTATTATTACTCACCTATTTGTGCTTGCGGGGGTTGAGCTCTGGCTCTTTGGTCCCGCCTCTCAACTGTCATTCAACTGGTGTACAGATTCCTGAGCCTACTGGGATCTATCAAATATACACTTGAAACTGTGTATGGAGTCAGCCTCCACCACATCACTGCCTAAAGCATGCCATTTATTAACTACTCTGACACTGAAAAAATTCTTGCTAACGTCTCTGTGGCTCATCTGGGTACTAAGTTTCTACCTGTGTCCCCTTGTTCGTGTTCCAACCGTGCTGAAGAGTTTGTCTTTGTCCACCCTTTCAATTCCCCGGAGAATTTCGTAGGTGGTTATCATGTCTCCCCTTACTCTTCTGATTTCCAGGGATGTGAGGTTCAGCTCCTTTAGTCTTTCCTCGTAGCTCATTCCTCTCAGTTCCGGGACGAGCCTGGTGGCATACCGCTGAATCTTCTCTAGCTTTGTCTTGTGTTTAACTAGGTATGGACTCCAGGCTGGAGCTGCATACTCCAGGATTGGTCTTACATAAGTGGTATACAGGGTTTTGAAAGATTCCTTACACAAGTTTCTAAAGGCAGTTCTTATGTTGGCCAGTCTAGCATATGCCGCTGATGATATTCTTTTGATGTGGGCCTCTGGGGACAGGTTCGGTGTGATATCAACCCCCAAATCTTTCTCTCTATTTGACTCTTGCAGGATTTCACCTCCCAGATGATACCTTGTGTTCAGCCTCCTGCTCCTTTCGCCTAATTTCATCACCTTACACTTTCCTGAGTTGAACTTTAGCAGTCATTTTCTAGAACATTCCTCCAGTTTATCCAGGTCATCCTGTAGTCTCTGTCTATCTTCATCCGTCTTGATTCTTCTCATAATTTTTGCATCATCAGCGAACATTGAGAGGAATGAGTCTATACCCTCTGGAAGATCGTTTACATATTTTAGAACCGGATGGGTTCAAGTACTGATCCCTGTGGGACTCCGCTGGTGACATCTCGCCACTCTGATATCTCCCCTTTTCACCGTTACTCGCTGTTTCCTGTTGCTTAAGTACTCCCTATTCCACTGGAGCACCTTCCCTTTTACTCCTGACTGTTGCTCCAACTTTTTTAACAGCCTTTTATGGGGTACGGTGTCAAAGGCTTTTTGACAGTCCAGGAAAATGCAGTCCGCCCACCCTTCTCTTTCCTGCCTAATTTTTGTTGCCTGGTCATAAAATTCTATTAAACCTGTGAGGCACGATTTACCATCCCTGAACCCATGTTGGTGGTGAGTTACAAAGTTATTTCCCTCCAGATGCTCTATGAGCCTTTTCCTCACGATCTTCTCCATCACCTTGCATGGTATACAAGTTAAGGAAACTGGCCTGTAGTTCAGTGCCTCTTGCCTGTCACCCTTCTTGTATATTGGGACCACGTTAGCTGTCTTCCAACTTTCTGGTAAGTCTCCTGTTTCCTGTGACCTGTTATACACCATAGAGAGTGGCACACTTAGTGCTTCTGCACCTTCTTTTAGTATTCATGGTGAGATTCTGTCAGGCCCAACAGCCTTTGTCACATCCAGCTCCAGCATTTGTGTGCGTGTGTGTGTGTGTGTCACTCTGACACTAAAAAAGTTCTTCCTAAAATTTTTGTGACTCATTTGGGCACTCAGTTTCCACCTGTGTCCCCTAGTGCATGTGCCCCTTGTGTTAAATAGCCTGTCTTCATCTATCTTAAGATGATGATGATGATTTCGGGGCTTAGTGTCCCCGCGGCAAGACACCCGCGCGGACACCCTTAGTGTCCTGGGTGTCACCCCCAGGAAGCAGCCCGTGACAGCTGACTAACTCCCAGGTACCTATTTACTGCTAGGTAACAGGGGCATCAGGGTAAAAGAAACTCTGCCCATTGTTTCTCGCCGTTGCCCGGGATCGAACCCGGGTCCACAGAATCACGCGTTCAGTGTTCTGTCCGCTCAGCCACCGGCTCCCCTACCCTATCAATTTCCTTGAGAATCTTGAATGTGGTAATCATGTCCCCCTAACTCTTCTGTCTTCCAGCGAAGTGAAGGTTAATTCCCGTAACCACTCCTTGTAGCTCATACCTCTCAGCTCTAGCACTAGTCTGGTGGTGAGTGTGTGTGTGTGTATGTGTGTGTGTGTGTGTGTGTACTCACCTAGTTGTGCTTGCGGGGGTTGAGCCCTGGCTCTTTGGTCCCGCCTCTCAACTGTCAATCAACAGGTGTACAGGTTCCTGAGCCTATTGGGCTCTATCATATCTACACTTGAAACTGTGTATGGAGTCAGCCTCCACCACATCACTTCCTAATGCATTCCATTTGTCAACCACTTTGACACTAAAAAAGTTCTTTCTAATATCTCTGTGGCTCATTTGGGCACTCAGTTTCCACCTGTGTCCCCTAGTGCGTGTGCCCCTTGTGTTAAACAGCCTGTCTTTATCAACCCTGTCAATTCCCTTGAGGATCTTGAATGTGGTGATCATGTCCCCCCTAACTCTTCTGTCTTCCAACGAAGTGAGGTTTAATTCCCGTAGTCTCTCCTCGTAGCTCATACCTCTCAGCTCGGGTACTAGTCTGGTGGCAAACCTTTGAACCTTTTCCATTTTAGTCTTAAGCTTGACTTGATATGGACTCCATGCTGGTGCCGCATACTCCAGGATTGGTCTGACATATGTGGTATATAATGTTATGAAAGATTCCTTACACAAGTTTCTAAAGGCCGTTCTTATGTTAGCCAACCTGGCAAATGCTGCTGCTGTTATCCTCTTGATATGAGCATCAGGGGACAGGTCTGGCGTGATATCAACCCCCAGGTCTTTCTCTCTCTCGGACTCTTGAAGTATTTCATCTCCCAAGTGATACCTTGTATCTGGTCTCCTGCTTCCTACCCCTATCTTCATTACATTACATTTGCTTGGATTAAACTCTAACAGCCATTTGTTCGACCATTCCTGCAGCTTGTCCAGGTCTTCTTGAAGCCTCAAGCTGTCCTCCTCTGTCTTAATCCTTCTCATAATTTTGGCGTCGTCAGCAAACATTGAGAGGAATGAGTCTATACCCTCTGGGAGATCATTTACGTATATCAGAAACAGGATAGGTCCAAGTACAGAGGCCTGTGGGACTCCACTGGTGACTTCACGCCAGTCTGAGGTCTCACCCCTCACTGTAACTCTCTGCTTCCTATTGTTTAGGTACTCCCTTATCCACTGGAGCGCCCTACCAGTTACTCCTGCCTGTTTCTCTAGCTTATGCATCAACCTTTTATGGGGTACTGTGTCAAAGGCTTTCCGACAGTCCAAAAAAATGCAGTCCGCCCACCCTTCTCTTTCTTGTTTAATCTTTGTCACCTGATCGTAGAATTCTATCAATCCTGTAAGGCAAGATTTACCCTCCCTGAACCCATGTTGATGGGTTGTCACGAAGTCTCTTCTCTCCAGATGTGTTACTAGGTTTTTTCTCACAATCTTCTCCATCACCTTGCATGGTATACAAGTTAAGGACACTGGCCTGTAGTTCAGTGCCTCTTGTCTGTCACCCTTTTTGTATATTGGTACTACATTAGCAGTCTTCCATATTTCTGGTAGGTCCCCGTTTCCAGTGACCTACTATACACTATGGAGAGTGGTAGGCAAAGTGCTCCTGCACACTCTTTCAATACCCATGGCGAGATTCCATCCGGCCCAACAGCTTTTCTCACATCCAGCTCCAATAGGTGCTTCTTGACCTCATCTCTTGTAATTTCGAACCTATCCAAGGTCACCTGGTTTGCTGCCACCTCTTCTAGCGCCGCGACATCTCCCTGTTCTATTGTAAAGACCTCCTGGAACCTTTTGTTGAGTTCTTCACACACCTCTTTGTCATTCTCTGTGTACCTGTCCTCGCCCACCCTAAGTTTCATCACCTGTTCCTTCACTGTTGTCTTCCTCCTGATGTGACTGTGTAGTAGCTTTGGTTCGGTCTTGGCTTTATTAGCTATATCATTTTCATACCTTTTCTCAGCTGCTCTTCTCACACTGACATACTCGTTCCTGGTTCTCTGGTATCTCACTCTACTTTCTGGTGTTCTGTTATTACGGAAGTTCCTCCATGCCCTTTTGTTCTGCTCCTTTGCTATCATACATTCCTTATTAAACCACGGATTCTTCCTTTGCTTCTCTGTTTTTTCCTGTCGGGCTGGGACAAACCTGCTTACAGCCTCCTGACATTTTTGGGTGACATAGTCCATCATGTCTTGTACAGACTTAGTTCCGAGTTCTGTGTCCCAATGTATATCCCATAGGAATTTATTAATTTCCTCATAATTTCCCTTTCGGTACGCCAGCCCTTTGGTTCCCAGTTTTTTTTGGGGGGTGATAATTCCCAGCTCAACCAGGTACTCAAAGCTCAATACACTATGATCACTCATTCCCAAGGGGGCTTCCAACTTAACTTCCCTTATATCCGACTCATTTAGGGTAAATATCAGATCAAGCAAGGCTGGTTCATCCCCTCCTCTCATTCTTGTCGGTCCCTTGACGTGTTGACTTAGAAAGTTTCTTGTTGCCACATCCTGCAGCTTAGCTCTCCATGTGTCTGGGCCTCCATGTGGGTCTCTGTTCCCCCAATCTATCTTCCCATGGTTGAAGTCTCCCATGATTAGAAGTCTGGATCCGTTCCTGCTAGCCACAGAAGCTGCTCTCTCTATTATATTGATGGTGGCCAAGTTGTTTCTATCATATTCTTGTCTGGGTCTTCTGTCATTTGGTGGGGGCTATATATGACTACTATTATAATTTCTGTCCTCCAGTTGCTATGGTGCCTGAAATGTAGTCACTGAAACCTTCACAGTTCTGAATTACCATCTCTTCGAAACTCCAACCTTCTCTTAGTAGCAGAGCTACACCACCTCCTCCTCTCTCTTCTCTCTCTTTCCTCACTACATAGTAGCCCTGTGGAAACACTGCGTTTGTTATGATTTTCGTTAACTTTGTTTCTGTGAGTGCTATTATGTCTGGGTTTTCTTCTAGTGCCCATTCTCCAAGTTCACTTGTTTTATTTGAAATCCCATCTATGTTAGTCTACATCGCCTTGAAGCTCACTTTCTTCTGTTCATTTTCATATCCCTTTCTTGGCGAGCATTCTGCTGGTGTGGGAAGCTGTTCCGTGGGTGAGAGGATCTGTGAGGTGGTTTCCAGGGTCTCAGAGGATTTTGGGGGGGGGGTGGGGGTTTAAGGTAAGGAGGGACAGGTAGGATGTGGGTTAAGGAGGTAGGGGGGACATGGAGGATACGCAATGAGGGGGGAGGAGGGATAGGGAGGGTATGGGATGAAGGGGGAGGGGGGACAGGGGGAAAAAGGTGGGAGGGGGGACATGATAGGAATGGGGAAGGGGTGTCAGGGTCAGAATGGGGTGGGGTGGGAGGGAGGGTTGGGTGGGGGCAGGTAAGGTTAGGGGAAGGGAGGGTTTCTATGCAGAGGGGGGTGGTGGTGTTGCCCCCCCCCCCCCATTCTGGTGTTGCTGGGATGCTGGTTTTGGGTTCTCCTCTTGTCTCTGGGACTGTTGTGTTGGGGGCTGTGATTTCCTGGTTTGCTCCTCTCTCCCTGCACTTCCTCCTTGCCTCTGCTGCCCTGGCTCTCTCCTCCTTCGTCCTGTCCCTCTGCAGGAATACTTTTTTGTATCCCTCCATATGCTGCAGACGCCTCTTCCTTTCGAAAATGTCCTCCTTCGTGGTTTCGTTTGTAAACACCACCTTTATAAGTCGGTTTCTGTCCTTGTTGTACCAGCCCAACCTGAAAACCTTCTCTATGTTATGTACAGCCCCTTCCATCTGTAACCCCTTCAGTAGCCCATGTACTGCCTCTCTATCCTTGCCATTCCATTCTTGCCTGTTGGATCCTTCCTGTTCTTTGATGCCTACAACTACCACTGATCTTTTCCTCTCCAGCAGTTGAGTGGTGCACCTTGCTGCTTCCTGTGACGTAGCTGCTTGCATCGCTACCTCCCTCACTGTGTCCATTGCTTCTGAGCTCTTTTTCAGTATATCCGCAAATGTATCAGGTACATAGGCATTTCCTTCTAATGTAACATTCCCACCTTCCCTTTGGATGATAATCTGATGCTCGGTCTCTTTACTCTGTGAGAGGTTTGTGAGAGGTTTACTCTGTGAGAGGTTTACTCTGTGAGAGGTCTCTTCTCTGTGAGAGGTTTGATCTCCTCCCTTGCTGATGTCAGCTCACTTTGCAGATTGTTAATTGTAATCCTCATTTCATTCATCTCCCTCCTGAATTCCTCCAGAACTTGGGTTAGCATCTCCTTCGTTTGATCTCCCTGGCTGCTTTCCTTGTCCCTGTTGCGGCCTCCTGCCATTTTGTTCCTTGTCAAGAGAGAGAGAGAGCAAGAGAGAGAGAGAGAGCAAGAGAGCAAGAGAGAGAGAGAGAGCAAGAGAGAGAGCAAGAAAGAGAGAGAGCAAGAGAGAGAGAGAGAACGTGTGTGCGCTTGGGATGGGGTTACTAGGAGGTGAGGTGTTCAGCTTACAGCAGGTAAGAAGGGGGGTGGATTATGAGAGGTTTTATCTCCTTTCCACCAAAGGTGTTAATCCCTTCTAGCCTGTGTGTGCGTGTGTGTGTGCGTGCATACGTACGTGGGCTTGAGTGCGTGCGTGCGTGCGTGTGCGTGCGTGCGTGCGCGTGCGTGTGTCACTAGTTCACGGAAGCGGTAACTTCTACCTAGAATGAGCCACACCGAGATTTTAAATATATATACTATCCTGAACAAGAATTTGATAATATTTTACCTCACACTGTACACCTGATTACTTGACCAGAGAGGGGGTACATACCAGTATGATTCCCGCTCACACAACTAGATGAGTAATGATGATGCATGGTTGACGATGGTGCTCCGTCGTCGCCTTTCCACTTGGTGATTCTCTAAGTGCTAGTAGATTGACGATGTCGATTCTTTTCTACACAAATCTCTGGAGTCACAGTCACCACCAACAAAACACAGACACAGTTCCACGGCGGGCCGTCCCACCTGGCCGTCAGGTCAGGTCAGGTCAGGTCACTACTCGGTCCTCCACACTCTATGCACCGGTGATGCCACTAGCTACACTTTGGTTTTTTCGCACTATCTCTAGCGATATGACTATGCTATGTAGCACCCTGCTAGCTACACACTGAGAGAGGCCAAATACTATGATCTAGCCTCAATAATCCTTCAATGTCCCGAGAAATTGACGAATTTCCGCGGACCTCGCTAATCGCATGCGTCTCCTACCGTCGCTGGCCTACATACTGTGTGCGCGCGTGTGTGTGTGCGCGTGTGTGTGTGTGCGCGTGTGTGTGTGTGCGCGCGTGTGTGTCTGTGTACTCACATAATTGTACTCACCTAATTGTGCTCGCAGGGGTTGAGCTTGGGCTCTTTGGTCCTGCCTCTCAACCGTCAATCAACTGGTGTACAGATTCCTGAGCCTAATGGGCTCTATAATATCTACATTTAAAACTGTGTATGGATTCAGCCTCCACCACTTCACTGCCAAATGCGTTCCATCCGTTAACTATTCTGACACCGAAAAAATTCTTTCTAACGTCCCTGTGGCTCATTTGGGTGCTCAGTTTCTACCTGCGTCCCCTTGTTCGCGTACCACTAGTGTTGAATAGTTTATCCTTGTCTACCCTGTCAATACCCCTGAGAATTTTGTAGGTAGTGATCATGTCCCCCCCTTACTCTTCTGTCTTCCAGTGTCGTAAGGTGCATCTCTCGCAGCCTTTTCTCGTAACTCGTGCCTCTTAGCTCCGGGACTAGTCTAGTGGCATACCTCTGAACTTTTTTCAGCTTCGTCTTGTGCCTGACAAGGTACGGGCTCCATGCTGGGGCCGCATACTCCAGGATTGGTCTTCCATATGTGGTATACAAGATTCTGAATGACTCCTTACACTGGTTCCTGAATGCTGTTCTAATGTTAGCCAGTCTCGCATATGCCGCAGACGTAATTCTTTTTCTGTGGGCTTTAGGGGACAGGTTTGGTGTGATATCAACCCCTAGATCTTTCTCTCTGTCCATTTTATGAAGTACTTCATCTCCTATTCTGCATCCTGTGCCTGACCTTCTGTTTCCGCCGCCTAGTGTCATTATTTTGCATTTACTTGGGTTGAACTTGAGCAGCCATTTGTTGGACCATTCATTAAATCTGTCCAGGTCATCTTGTAGCCTCCTACTATCCTCCTCTGTTTCAATCCTCCTCATAATTTTGGCATCATCAGCAAACATTGAGAGAAACGAATCTATACCCTCCTGGAGATCATTTACATATATCAGAAACAGTATAGGTTCAAGGACTGACCCCTGCGGGACTCCACTTGTGACGTCTGTGTCACAAGTGGACTTAACTTGTGTGTACTCACCTATTTGTGCTTGCGGGGATTGAGCTTTGGCTCTTTGGTCCCGCCTCTCAACTGTCAATCAACTGGTGTACAGGTTCCTGAGCCTACTGGGCTCTATCATACCTACATTTAAAACTGTATATGGAGTGAGCCTCCACCACATCACTGTCTAATGCATTCCATCCGTTAACTACTCTGACACTGAAAAAGTTCCTTCTAACGTCCCTGTGGCTCATGTGGGTACTCAGTTTCCACCTGTGTCTCTTTGTTCGCGTCCCGCTTGTGTTAAATAGTTTATCCTTGTTTACCCGGTCGATTCCTCTGAGGATTTTGTAGGTTGTGATCATGTCCACCCTTACTATTCTGTCTTCCAGTGTCGTAAGGTGCATTTCCCGCAGCCTTTCCTCGTAACTCATGCCTCTTAGTTCTGGGACTAGACTAGTGGCATACCTTTGGACTTTTTCCAGCTTCGACTTGTGCTTGACAAGGTACGGGCTCCATGCTGGGGCCGCATACTCCAGGATTGGTCTTACATATGTGGTGTACAAGATTCTGAATGATTCCTTACACAGGTTCCTGAACGCTGTTCTGATGTTAGCCAGCCTTGCATATGCCGCAGACGTTATTCTTTTTATGTGGGGATTCAGGAGACAGGTTTGGAGTGATATCAACTCCTAGATCTTTCTCTCTGTTCGTTTCATGATGTACTTCATCTCCTATTTTGTATCCTGTGTCTGACCTCCTATTTTCACTGCCTAGTTTCATTGCTTTGCATTTACTCGGGTTGAACTTCAACAGCCATTTGTTGGACCATTCACTCAGTTTGTCTAGGTCATCTTGTAGCCTCCTACTATCGTCCTCAGTTTCAATCCTCCTCATAATTTTTGCATCATCGGCAAACATTGAGAGAAACGAATCTATACCCTCTGGGAGATCATTTACATATATCAGAAACAGTATAGGTCCAAGGACTGACCCTTGCGGGACTCCACTCGTAACGTCTCGCCAATCTGAGACCTCACCCCTCACACTGACTCGTTGTCTCCTGTTGCTTAGGTACTCCGGTATCCAACGGAGTACCTTCCCTTTTACTCCAGCCTGCATCTCCAGGTTTTTCACTAGCCTCTTGTGTGGCACTGTATCAAAGGCTTTCTGACAATCCAAAAATATGCAGTCTGCCCACCCCTCTCTTTCTTGCCTTATTTTTGTTGCCTGGTCGTAGAATTCAAGTAACCCTATGAGGCAGAACCTGCCATCCCTGAATCCATGTTGATGCTGTGTTACAAAGTTATTTCGCTCCAGTGCTCCACTAGCTTTCTTCGCACAATCTTCTCCATCAGCTTGCATGGTATGCAGGTTAGGGACACTGGCCAGTAGTTCAGTGCCTCCTGTCTATCCCCTTTCTTGTATATCGGGACTACGTTAGCTGCTTTCCAAATTTCTGCCAGTTCCCCTGTTGCCAGAGATTTGTTATACACTATGGAGAGTGGTAGGCACAGTTCTTCTGCTCCTTCCTTTAGTATCCAAGGGGAGATTATATCTGGGCCTATAGCCTTTGTCACATCCAAATCTAGTAAACACTTCCTTAATTCCCTGCTGGTAATCTCAAACTCTTCCAGTGGTTCCTGGTTAGCTATTCCCTCTCTTATCTATGGGATTTCCCCTTCCTCTAAGGTGAAGACCACTTGGAATTTCTTATTCAGTTCCTCACACACTTCCTTGTCGCTTGTAGTGAATCCTTCTGCCCCTATCCTTAATTTCATAACCTGTTCCTTTACTGTTGTTTTTCTCCTGATGTGGCTATGCAGCAATTAGGCTGAGTCTTTGCCTTGCTTGCGATGTCATTTTCGTATTGTCTTTCTGCCTCTCTTCTCATCCTGACATATTCATTCCTGGTATTCTGGTATCTTTCTCTGCTCTCCAGTGTCCTGTTATTCCTCAACCCGTTCTCGCAAATTCGTAAAGTCAATATTGACTTATTAACTACGTGTATAGGTGATATACTAAACATAATAGATACCCTTAAAAGATTCATAGAAAACACCGACCTACCTAACCTTGTTAGTATCTTAAGATAAGCATCTTATTGCTTCGTAATTACAATTATTACTTAACCTATACCTATTATAGGTTAGGTAATAATTGTAATTACGAAGCAATAAGATGCTTATCTTAAGATACTAACAAGGTTAGGTAAGGTCGGTGTTTTCTATGAATCTTTTTAAGGGTATCTATTATGTTAAGTATGTCACCTATGCACATATTTAATACGTCAATATTGACTTATTAAATTTGCGAGAACGGGTTGTATTCCTATAGTTTCTCCATGCCCTTTACTCTGCTTCTTAGCTAGCCTACATCTCTGATTAAACTATGGGTTTCTCATCTTCATTTCACTGTTTTCCTTTTGGGCTGGGACAAACTTGTTTGCTGCGTCCTTGCATTCTTGCGTGATGTATTCCATCATATCTTGGGCCGTCTTTTCCCTGAGCTCTGTTTCCCATGCTATATCTGTTAGGAATTTTCATATTTCCTCATAGTTACCCTTTCGGTATGCTAACCTTTTGGTTTCGGTATCCCTCCTCGAGTTCAATAACCCTTCTTCAATCAGGTACTCAAACACCAATACACTGTGGTCGCTCATTCCTACTGGGGCCTCAAAACCGATTTCTCTTATATCAGAGTCGTTCAGGGTGAAGACTAGGTCGAGTCTCGCTGGTTCGTCATTTCCTCTCATCCTTGTGGGTTCTCTGACATCGTGGGTTAAAAAGTTTCTTGTCACCCCCTCCAATAGTTTGGCTCTCCACGTATCCTCGCCTCCATGCGGTTCCTTGTTCTCCCAATCAATCCTTCCGTGACTGAAGTCCCCCATGATGAGCAGGTGGGATCTATTTCTACAGGCAGAAGAGGCTGCCCTCTCAATTATAGTGTTAACTGCCATGTTGTTGTTTTCGTACTCTTGACTGGGTCTTCTGTCATTTGGTGGAGGGTTATATATTACTGCTACTACTATCCTTGGTGTGTGTGTGTGTGTGTGTGTGTGTGTGTGTGTACTCACCTAATTGTGCTTGCGGGGGTTGGGCTTTGGCTCTTTGGTCCCGCCTCTCAACTGTCAATCAACTGGTGTACAGATTCCTGAGCCTACTGGGCTCTATCATACCTACATTTGAAACTGTGTATGGAGTCAGCCTCCACCACATCACTTCCTAGTGCATTCCATTTATTAACTACTCTGACACTGAAAAAATTCTTTCTAACGTCTCTGTGGCTCATCTGGGTACTAAGTTTCCACCTGTGTCCCCTTGTTCGTGTCCCACCCGTGCTGAAGAGTTTGTCTTTGTCCACCCTGTCAATTCCCCTGAGAATTTTGTAGGTGGTTATCATGTCTCCCCTTACTCTTCTGTTTTCCAGGGATGTGAGGTTCAGCTCCTTTAGCCTTTCCTCGTAGCTCAATCCTCTCAGTTCCGGGACGAGCCTGGTGGCATACCGCTGAATCTTCTCTAACTTTGTCTTGTGTTTAACTAGGTATGGACTCCAGGCTGGAGCTGCATACTCCAGGATTGGTCTTACATAAGTGGTATACAGGGTTCTGAAAGATTCCTTACACAAGTTTCTGAAGGCAGTTCTTATGTTGACCAGTCTAGCATATGCCGCTGATGATATTCTTTTGATGTGGGCCTCTGGGGACAGGTTCGGTGTGATATCAACCCCCAGA